>PVKU01010385.1:0-52672 GCA_004027475.1 Anoura caudifer | reverse complement strand
ATTAAATACTATTTATTGACCACTGCCATGTATCAGTGTCCTGTTCTACACACTGACAGACAATACAGGGTGACCAAGACAAGCAAAAGCCCTTGTCTCATGGAATGATCTCCTAGTGGTGAAGATACACAATAAAGAAATAGTGATATGTATTATGCTGATGATTAAGTTAATGTTACATAGCAGGACGAT
Source organism: Anoura caudifer (assembly GCA_004027475.1). Taxonomy (NCBI): domain Eukaryota; kingdom Metazoa; phylum Chordata; class Mammalia; order Chiroptera; family Phyllostomidae; genus Anoura; species Anoura caudifer. The sequence continues at coordinate 52,480 of PVKU01010385.1, read as the reverse complement.
GGCTTCTCTATGTTAAGTGTCAAGGGAAATCTCTGAGGATGTGACATTTAAACTACTGTCTGAAAAGCATGTCTTTTTGATCAGAGTCAATGGAAGAATCAGTCTATCAAATTAGCCAAATCCAAGAATCCATGCTAGCGATTGTTTATTGATACTGTGTGCCAGCTAATACACTAAATGCTTTATGTTTATTTTGTTCTTTAATTCTTACAAGACTGAGATTTATAATTCCCACTCTAGAGTCAAAAATAAATAAGAATAAAAAACTCTGCAGGTAACATATATCAAATTGGCAAAGTTGGCACGTAAAGTCTGGAAGACAGAAAAACTCCACAGAGAAGTCCATGTCCTAATCCCTGGAACCTACAAACATGTTACTTTTTGCAGCAAGCAGGATTTAACAGATAAGATTAAATAAGGATTTTGAGAGAGGAGGATTAGCTTGAACCCCAATGTATTCACAAAGGTCTTTCCAAGAGGGAGACAGAAACCTCAGGGTCAGAGAATAGATGTGACTATAGAAGCAGAGGTTGGAGTGACGTGCTTTGAAAATGAAGGAAGGAGACATGAGCCAAAACAGGCAGGTGACCTCTAGAAGGCGAGGAACGGATTCTCCTCTAGAGCCTCCAGCAGAAACATGGCCTTAGTGACACGTGGACTTCAGCCTCGCAGAGCCATTTCAGACTTCTGCCTCCAGTAATATAAACTTTGTGTTGGTTGAAACCACTAAGTTTATGCTTATTTGTTACAGTAGCAATAGGAAGCTAATACATAAACAAAGATCTGTCTAACCCCTCTGCTATATTGCCATATGATAAGATGAATATTTTAACTGACTCACCAACTGGTTGTTTATATCAGGCAATTAGACTGAAGGAAAACAATAATCTCCTCTAATTAATGTTAGGTCATATCCTCTGCATATTTGAAAATTACTTCATGAAATGTGTTGTCTGTTTCCACTGTGTTTGGTAAGGAAGTGTGTTCTTTCAGTGAGTTGCTCCAGATGTAGATATGTGGGTGCTCTATCCAAAACAGGCCATAATTTACTTAAGAATGAGTAATAAGTTTAATATTGTGTTCAGTCATCAGTTTGTACTTACTGTATAACTGCTTAATCTGCTAATTTAAACATGCATATCAATTTGGCCACTCGAATTAATCCCTTTGTGTGTATGTTTTGAAAAGTATGAAGGTGAAAACTTAGCTATAGTTGAAGTATCATCAAAATAGAGTTACGAAGCAGGACCTGTATCAGCAATCTTCCTTTAGCAGGTGCTATGGGATTAAAGTCTCTTCCCATAGACCGGTCCCTTTGGTAAAGTCTTTAAGGGAGGCAGTTAGTGTGTTAGTTTCTCTTCACTTCACACATTGTTAGACAGAGATGGGAACATTCTAGGGAAGATGTAAAGTGGCAATACCTCCTTTCATTTACCACATATTTAGGGAGTACTATGTGTATTCCATAGGAGCTGATATTTCCCTGATGTATAAGTTAGTCAAAAAGTGAGGTTTACTTTCAAAGTGTGATACAAGAAAAATAACAAGGATATAAAAACACAAGAATCAGAAGATGTTCTATGAAGAAAAAGCAGTAGGACTGGAAGTGAATGTGTATGTGAGACCATCATCTGGTTTCAATAAATAGAACAGAAGGAAAAGTAGAGAAATAACTATCTCAATTAACAGGTTTCATTATGAATAGATATTCATAGGAAACTTGGATTTTACGCAGAGCAAAAGGAGAAAGCCCACTAACTACAAATCTTGCATCTTGGCTCATCTGTTTACTTGACCAAAGCATTCACTAATACTCTTTTTACCGCAAGCCCTCTGTACCAATGACTGGATCTCACAACGACAATGGTGGAGTGACAAACACTTCAAAAACATGCTGGCCTTGCCCCTCGGCACCAGAGAGTGAGTGTTTGCCTTGCTGTATTTTTTAGTCTATGCCATTCAAGTTACTATGGAATGTTTCCATTGAATGTGGCATGTCCACGAAAAATACCATTGACTCAGAAGTTGGCCTTGGTTGTTTGATTGTCGATACCCCTTCTTGGCACTGTTGAGACTAGTCACTATCTTTCAAAAAGAAGCATGTGTAAGACATTGGAAAATGCATTCGTAATTTTCAAGTGGAGTTTTAGGTCCCCTTCAGCTGAAAAGTGTTATATTGAATGTTTGAAAAAGAAGGCTTGCCCCACGTAAACTTTGCCTCATTCTCTAGAGGTCAAGTCTCAGGTTGTTTATGAATCTGTAAAAGTCTGAATACATAATAACCACAGTTAATTTGTTTCCCATCTATACTCTTTATAACAAAATCTATGGAATTTTGGAGGTTTGCCTAACGTTTCATCACTAAGCAACCTACCAACAAGGATTTTGTGCATTAGGATATTGCTAAGTGGTCTGCTTTCTGTAGCTCCTTGGCAAGAGCTAAAGACCAAAGCCTGGTCTTTCATAAATATAGTGAGAGAATTTTCTTACTTTTTGGATTTTCTTGATTTTTAAATGATTTTTCAAAATGGGCACTATCTTTCCTCTTTGGGAGAGACCATGGTTTGTTTTTTTTTCATCATAATGAGGTCAGGTAATCCTAGTACTTTTGCCTGCCTCTGTGATTCAGTAACCCCCTCATCCAGTTAGCCTGACCCAACCAGCAGTCACAGTCCCAAGGGGTCTTCTGCTGGGGTCAGGGGAACAGAGCAGAAGGATGTGTGCTTCTTTTATTGTTTTACTTAGAATTTAAGGGCCCCTGGTGACTACCCAAACACCATCTTTTAACATTTAGGACAGTAATGGGCAACTTTGCAGTTAATCTTTTATATGTTAAAAGTTTGTTCATGCATGTATACATTCACCCATTCAATAAATAGTCTTTTAAGCACTGGGGATATATCAGTGAATAAAATTAACCAAATCCCTGACTTCACAGAGATCATATCCCAAAATGAAGATGTTCTTTACATGGGGAATTTGCTAGTCTTACAGATTTATTTACTCTTCTTTTTTATTGCAGATGTATAGAATTTCAGTTGGAAGGGGCCTAGAGAACTTGGACAATCTTAGTTAATACCATCTTGTTTCTGAGGAGAGGGAAAAATTACTCCATGGGATTGTCAGGCCCTCATGAGAGGGTGTTCCCAAGGATTTTTCTTCATTAGTCAGTTTCCCTTTTATTGTATGTCATTACTTAGGGTTCTGGTTGCAGAGACAGAATCAAAATCCAATTAGCTAAGTAAAACAGGGAGGTTAGTCCCTGGCAGAATTGGGGAGGGGATTCCAGAGGTGGACTATTAGGGGCACAGAAGATGCAAATGACTTTGAACTTTCTCTCTTTCGCTTTCTCTCTCTTTATCTCTATCTTCCAATTCTGATTCTTTCTTTATGTTAGTGTTATTCTATCATATGCATGTGAGCTTTCTCCAAGTTATTTCTCATTGGGTTTGGTACAATGCCTTACATAGAGTAGGTATGCATTTACCTCTAGAAAATGGGTCAAGGTTTAAATGAAGCAAATCTCTATACTCTGGTGACAGGAGATCATGGCTACAGAGAGCTGTAGGGTTATATCCTTTCTGCTCCCTGATCTCAGACTATGCATAAAATGTCTGTATACGAAAGCTTAGATTTGCTATGTGCCTATTCCTGAGTCAGAGCGTGTGACCACGACAACATGAAGTTGGAAGGCAGGCACCATTTCCAGAGAAAAAAAAAGGACAGTGTTACATAAAGAGGTGGGAATGGGATAGTGAAAAAAAAAATCTAACTGCTTCCTATGGTCTCACTACTCAGTAGGGCTCCTGAACCTGGGTTGTCTCTGACCAAGCATATGGGAGAAGTTTGTTCCCTTTCAACCATGGTGCTCGTCAAAATACAGTTGAATGAAGTTGGGTTCTCACTCTACCCTCAATACTGCATCTGTGCATGGTACTCAGTAGGCAGCAAAAGATGGTTGAATGAGGAGGAAATACTGGAGGATATTCTCCGTGGAAACAAGAAAGTAAGCTAAGAAAAAGAAAAAAATATCTGAGAAACAAGGATACAGTATAAAATAAAGAACATAGAAATTCCCAATATGATGATAAGGCAATAGATTTTAATATTAATCAAATTAGGCTGGAGCAGAGGAGAAGGCTTGGAGAGAAGATGAAATTTATAGACTATTTAATGTACTTAATGTTTAAACATATAAAACAGAGGTTTATACAGTCAGAGAAGAGTTTTGATAAATTAATGATAAATACATAGAAAAAGTGACAAAGAATATTAGCAAGCTATACCTTTGGGATTACAAAGAACATGAAAAACAAAAATATGTGAAAGAAAAAAGATACTCAGTATATATGTCGTAAAATGACTCCACTGTTAATAACATCTGCATCATCATAACAATGTAAACAATAACAATCAATTTACCTAAACTTTTATATAACTTCATTAGAAGAACAGGGGCATAGGTGTATCCTGTACCCATGTGTATGGTGGGACTGTGGGTAGGGTACGAGAAAAAACTAAATTGTTATTATCCACAGCTGGAAGCCAACGTGTAGGATTTAACACTGAAAAATCAAGAAGTAGCAATATAAACATGTTATTTAGTGATATGAAGTAAATATAAAAATAGTTAGACAAGATGAAAATGGTTGCAGGAAACATGGTGAAGGGGTATAGAAAGCAAGCTTTATATGACTATGTGGCTCTCTAAGCTATGCTTTGAACAACTGTAGTACACATAAATGTTTCATCAGAAATATTGATAGTGCCTCTTCCCATGAGTGGCACCCTTTGGTACTAACACATAATTCTCAAGCTATCTATTTTTACTCTCCTTCTTGTCCTCCCTCCCTTCTTCTCACAAAACAAAAGTCATTTTTCAACTTTGTAAGGATTTTAGACACTTCAAGCCTTCCTTCACCAAAGGAGTGACTATCTAATGATGAACTTCTGGTAGTAGGGCAGCTAACGAAAAGAGAGTTTCTGTCCCCTCCTAATGATGATTGAGAGAACTGTGTGAGGTCCCAAGATGCCTTGTTTGAAGGGGACTGAGGCATCATTGTCCTATGTGCAATGTTTCTTGTATATTGCATCTTCCTCAGTAAATGTCTGTATTATTCATACTACACGGCCAGATACCTTCTGGACAGATGATATACATACACACACACACATATAACTTATAATATGTTAGATGCTGCTTTTCAGTGTTTGAGACATGATCATCATCATAGTATTATTAAACACTAACCTTTCAAAACATATATTTAAAATGAGAGAAGCATAACATAATGAATAAGAAATGTTATGTGTTGTAATAGATTTATGAACAATGTGCTAGGGACACAAAGAGGAGATTCTCTTTAACATGAATTCTAAAAAAAATACCTATTAAACAAAAGAAAGAGGGATGTGTCCCCAGATCTCAATATTTGTAAGTTTCTAAAATATATAGTATCACATTCCCAATGCAAGGAGTCAGAAAAATTGCCTCTTAAGTACTTCTGATTTAAAATTAAATGAAATATCCTGGCATTTGTCCTTTTCAAAATAACACAGGAAAGTAGGTACTTCATACACAAGATAACACATTTTAAACACAAGGATCAGTGCCACCTGAGATTTGAGGATCCTTGGAGTTCGGAGTCCTCAAAAGCTGCCAAACTGCCCAGGAAATGACAGATTTCTATTACAGACCTCAATAGCATCCTCATCATAATTAAGCAAAATAACATGCCTTTATCATCACAGCATATTGCATATATAGATAACTATAAATTTGACTCTAAAAACAGCATTCATATAAATATTACAGAAATAAGCAAATGTGAAATGGATACAAATACAGAACAATAATTATATATAAAGCATAGGGGAATTTCAATTTGTTTGCTCAGTTAAGTAAATGGGGGAAGTCTGAAAATTCAATCTAGAAAAAGGACAGCTTTTTATTTCTAGGAACGAAAGACACTATAATCTAAAAGTCACCACCATGATTCAGTAAAAACACCAGTCCCATATTATTAATAAAATGTCATTCCAGGACTATTTGAATAGAATTGAATTCCTTGATAGTTTGAGTCAATAGAAACAATGTCTTGAAAATTAAGAGATGTATAGATATGGGTCAAAACTCATTCCAATCACAAAGCAATTTTACTTGAACTTTGCTTAACATTGGTTTATACCACCTGGAAAGTATTGTGTGGTGAGTTGCATTGTCTGCAGCCTGTGATAGGGCTAGATTTGCTTCAAAGGGTTACTTTCATTCCCAGGAAAGAGCATGAGTACACTCATCGTCAGAACGTACAGTGCCTTGGTATTGCCAACATCCCTCATTTCTTACTCAAACAAACAACCTATGTGGTTTGTTTGAAGTCTTTCCTCAGGACTAGCTGTTCTCACAGAACAGGTGGAGGTTATTATCAGTGACTCTTTTCTTACAGATTGCTCTCTTTAGCTTCCCAAAACACTGTATGTTTCTTAGAAAGCAGGAATATTGGGGTGTTGATAGTTACTCTTTTATTTCTATTGTTAAAAATATGCACTTGTGAAAAAAAATAAAATAACAGTTCAGGATGAAAAGTAAAATCCCTGACTCTCCCACTCCCTCATTCCAACAAATCCTCAGAGGTAACCACTTAAAAATTCTTATGTTTATTCAGTTATTTTCTCATAATGTTGATATATAAGTCCATACCATCATTTTTTATTTAACACAGATAGAATCATACTTTACTGTTCTGAGAATATAAAGTTTAACCTGATGAACAGAAAATAACAGCAAGTTTAAAACACTTCACTGTTATTAAATCATTTAAAAATAAATTTATAACTTTTAAGTTCTTTAGGCTTAATTAAATTTTTACAAAAATAATGTTAAAATCTGATGTAGTCCTTCCCCAACTAACAGAGTAAGGACCCTGCAACAATTTGCCTGATTGAAAGCTTGGTTCCATCCTTTTCTTAAAATACAAGTTCTGTCCAGAAGGTATCCAGCCATATACTATGAAAAATAGATATATTTATTGAAAAAGATACATAATACAAGAAACATTGTGCGCAGGACAACAATGCCTCAGTCCCCTTCAAACAAAGCACCTTGGAACCTGACACGGTTCTCCCAATCACTAACAGCTGCCTTGTTGTATTTTCCCAAATCTCATTGAAGATCTGAAGTTCTTCCCTTTCAAAGGTGACTTTAGTTTTGGGAAAAGCCAGCGGTTGTAGGGCACCAAATCTGGGCTGTAGGAGGTCTGAGTCACCTGGGTGATTTGATGTTTCACAAAAAACTGCATGAGACATGATGCGTGAGCAGGCAAGTTGTCGTGATGAAACTGCCAATCACCAGCTGCCCATAGCTGTGGCCTTCTGAATCATCCAAATGGTTTCTGTGGAGGAACGTTCAAGCTTAACGCAAAATTTGACGCAGATTCATTTCTCTACTTGCTCAGTCATTTTGAACATGATGGCCACACAGTACACATGCTCACTCAACGGCATCTGTGGTCCCCCACTTACTAGTACAGTGAAGTCATCATTGTTCACACATACCCATTCCAGTTTACTCTCCTTGGCTGCCAGGTCACAATGATGTCACACAACTGTTCTCATTATTAACAATGGCTGGATGTTTTCCTGGACAGACCTCATATGACTTTATACAAGTTGCCTTAACATTTTGTGCCTTAGTCTCTTACTCTGAAAAAAAATGGGGATATAATGCCCCATGCTTCAAACTGTCCTGGTGCAACTGAGTTAACAATTGTAAAACTGATATTGACACATCTTAAACACTATTTTAGTGATAGTTATTACTGTCATTATGATTCAATGGCTTCTTGTTGCTCTAGGTCTTGAACCTATTGTGTAAAATTACTGATAAGGCAAAATTACTGCTTGCTTGCCACTACCTCTCTTACCAAACCATTCCCTGTACACAAGTTCTTAAATGGATTGGGCTTCTCCACCCCTTAATTCTTTGCATATGCAACTTCCCATGTCCTCCCTTCATTTTGCAACCCTACGTCCTTCCCTGGGTAGCTCTCACATTCTTATGTCTCAGCTGAAAGGTCACTTGCTAGAAAAAAAATTCCTTTATGGATCTCAGACTAAGTCAGGACACCTTTTATTAAAGTGAACGGTAATCACATATTTTTCATCCAAAAGGGGGTGCTTATGGGAGTTAAAAAGCAGGCATAGATTGAAATTATCCCAGACAAACCAGGACATATGACCTTTTGACCTATGATACAGTGCTACATAGCATAATTTATTTCTCTTTTATATATCAGTTTACAATGGTATTTAATTAATTGTGCAAGTATTTGTTAATGTCTTATTTTTCTGCTACACTGTAAACTCACTGTGTTATTCACCACTGTTTCCAAGCTCCTAGCACAGTGCCTAGCCCATTGCCTCAAGATATTGTTAAATGGAGAGTGAGTAGTAATTTTTGTTCTATCACAATCAAGCAGTTCCCAAACTTTGCCATTTCAGGCCAGTTGCCAGTGAAGAAAGAAGCCTTACTTTTTTTTTTCTTTTTCTTTTTATTATTTGAAGCAATCACGAATTTAACTTTCTTCCTCCTGGCCTTACTTAGGCCCTTGCCTGAGTCCTACTTTGAGGAAGCGGCATACTCATAGTCGCATGATTCCAAGGTAGGTCTTGAACTCTTGCCATTGTGTCCTTACCCTTGACCACTTTCCTATACTTCTGGTTCTCAAAGATACATCAGTGGACATCTGTCCAAGGCAGCAAGTTCATGTGGCCACTGTAATTTGCGTAACTATAGGGAACTGGGCAAACACCAGTAGAGTCTGGGCCATACACCGTTCAATGAGTGGCTCAGACAACAGGCTTATTTATGTGCAAATAACTGTAGCATGGAAGTTACAGTTGTTGAAATGGAACCACTATTTACATTATCTCAAGGTTTCTATATATATAGTCGAAGTAATATTGAAATGTCAAGTATATTTTAGAATGTCCAAAAAAGTATTAGTATTTAGAACTGTAGATGAAAAGAGTAATAGAAAAATCTTCCAAAATTTATAGAATATACACATTTATTGACTTGGTTCTTCTGCACTGCCACGGGTGAGGCATAAATAGGCCATATGGTAGTTCCCATGTTGAGTTCTGTGTCGATTACTGTGGATGACATGTCTGACTCACTCGCTCGAGAGGATTAGGTGTGCAGACTCTCCCTGGATTACATTCCATGGTTTTAGCAAGGTACACACTCCACCGAACAGGAAATTGGACCAGAAAATGAAAACTGGTTAGAGAATGGAATATAAGCATGTCTTTAGCAACACATTTTTTTTTTTTTTCGCCTTTGAACTTCACTGACCCAAGTCCATTCCATTACCTTCTTTGGAATCAATTCAGATGATAATTTTATTATGTTTCAGTGCAAGAATTTAATTTTTTAACTAGTTTTATTTCAGAACCACCTCTTTCACCACCTCAGTATGTTAAAGTGTTCCCTTAAAAACTCTTTGAAAAGTCTTAGTGATTCCAGAGACATTTATATTTACATTCCTTTCATGCCCTTGATTCCTTCATTCATTCAGCAAGGTATCCATTAAGAATTTCCTCTCCAGTATAATCAGTCGGTAAAATTTTAATATGAGAAACTGTAAATTCAGCCTCTTCGATTTTCACCTTTACTATTAAGACCAAATTTGAGGTCCATTTACTATCTACATTTTCTTCATTATCTTTATAGTACCAAATTTTCTAGGGGGATAAAGACTTTTATTCCAACAGAATAAAAACCCAGTGTTAGAAGTCCAAACACCATATCAAGCTGCTGGATAGGAATTTGGGGACACATGAGACTTCTCTGCATCTCCAAAGTTGTTATCACATTAGCTTCCACCTATATCTCAAGCCAAGCCATCCAGTGTGTAATTGCTGACTAAATCCCACATAGTTTTTCTGTTCAGTCACTGCTTTGTAAAAAAAAGTCTCTTATGTGGTGTAATTGTTAACATTGGATAATTATCAAATAGTGTTCTGGGCATTCTAGATCATTGTCTGTTGAGATGAGAGTACCATTCATTTTCAAACCAGTAAAAGAAGCAATTTTTTTTCTTTGCATATTTATAGGATTGGTGGGAGGTTTTTTTGGTTGTTGTTTTTTAAAGATTTTATTTATTCACTTTTTAGAGAGGGGAAGGGAGGGAGAAAGAGAAGGAGAGAAATATCAGTGTGTGGTTGCTTCTTGCACACCCCCTACTGGGGACCCTGCCCACGACCCAGACGTGTGCCCTAGACTGGGAATCCAACCAGTGACCCTTTGGTTCCCAGGCCAGCACTCAATCCACTGAGCCACACAGCTAGGGTGATTGGTGGAAGTTTTAAAACTGGGGAGATGTGTGTCTCCCTTGCATTTCTGGACTTTAAAATTATTTACTATACTAGAGTTAAGAAGAGTGCTAATTTTTTCAGAGCATGAAAAGAGGTAGGTGTGTGCTGTACATTGATACCCCAAAGAAGCAACCTCAGAGATCAAGATCATTTCTTCTGTTAGAGCTCTTATTTGATACGAGATATTGCCACACACTTTAAAATGTAAAGCAAATTATTAGGAGGGAGGTAGCTAATTGGGAAAGAAAAAATGATTAAAGATTATCTCTCACTTCTATTTCCCCACCAGGTAGCTCAGTTGGTTAGAGCACTGTCCAGAGATACACCAAGATTGTGGGGTTCAGTTCCCGGTCAGGACACCTACAACGAGCACCCAATGAATGAATAAATAAATGAAAAAGAAATTGATCTCTCTCTCTCTCAAAAATCAGTAAATAAAATTTAAAAAAAGAAGTAAAAGAAATCTGAGCATTTCCTCAAATGCCTAGAATGCCTTCAGATTAATTGTATGACTGATCTTCTTGACAACTCTACAGAAGATAGCCCTCTTCATTTCAATATCAGCAAGGAAGGGCATAAGGAGACTGTTTCTTCTGCCATGTGCTATGTTTACAAGCAAGACTGACTAGATAATTTGCAAAATTTGGGTAAATAAAATTTGAGGTCCTTGTCGAAAACTTAATAAAATTTCAAAGCAATGGCAGCAAAGCATGAAACCAAGCATGGGGTACTTCGGAGCTGGGGGCCCTACGTGACTGCCAGGGTGACCACCTGTGAAGCTGGTCCCACTGGCAGGGGCTCATTTTACTCACCTCTGCCTCTTTGGTGTTGGGCACGTGGACCAGAGGAAAGAGTAACACAGACCTAACTGAAAGCCTTGCTCTTCTCCTTCTGAATATGTAGGTGTGAGGTACAGTCTTAGCCTCTTGCACAGCACCTCTCAGAGGGTTAAATGCTCAGGGCATACAGTGCAGCAGCAGGTACAACAGGGGCTTAGTGAGTGGTCTCAGGATGCCTGGGTTTAATTTCTGGAAAAATGGAGTCTGTTATCCAGGTGACTCGGGCCCCATTTGAGTGAGCGTTAGGTCATGGCTTTTCTGGCTTTACTCTTTTCTATAGCCCATACCCTCATGGCAGCTTACAAATATTTTGTAAATATGGTCACAGGAAAGCTGAGTGAGAGGTCTTGGAGGGGTCGGCACGACTGACTCTGTGTTACAAAAAATAACTCAAGAAACTCAGCAGTATAACATTTGGATACAGTGGATAACATATTGGCATTATCAAGGATAGATTTTCTTCCTTTTTCTTTTTTTTTTTTTGTTTCAACTCATTAACATACTCTAATAGGAAAGCATTTTATTTAGTTTTTACTTTGAATTGACAACTACAGTATTTTTCTAATAAAAAAGCCAATATCTAGATTCTAATTAATAAAGAAAGCAGGTGCTCTTTTGGAAATCTCCAGCTAAAATAATATAAAATCTCCCTTGTCTGAACTTCATATCTGATTTGGAAAAGTGGTTAACTCACCCATCTGCTTTTTCTGCTCACATTTCTAAGAATAAAACATGGGGAAAATTAAAGAGGTGAGCAAGAGGAATACATTGCATGCAGTGTTAATTCTTGTATAACTGAATTAAATGTCAAAGAAAGCTTTAGATCCACTGTTAAATAGCCTGCCAGGATGTCTTGTTATTCTGTGCTTAGAATGTCCACCAATCTTTGAAAAAAGATGCAACAAGAGAGAGAAGGGAGTTTCTTTTTGGACTTGGATGTACTCTTTAAATATTCCTTCAATGTCGAGTGGCCCCTGAAGCCACACATGGCTTTTTGGAGAAACTTCTTTTAATAAGTGAAGATATTGAAGCCTGGAGACATGGAATGAACATCCTGCCTGAGGTTATGCAGTCTGCAGCGATGGTGATATTTCCATGTTTTTAGGAACTAGGAACATTGTGTCACCAAACAAATGTTTGCTCTTCTACATGAATAAAGATCCACTCAGTATATTTACTACTTGATTGTGTTTAAGTTCCTCTGTGTTTGTCTACATGGGTCCTGAGATTAGAATTTTAACTTCCGAGTGGTGAGGCTGGTCTCAGTGTCATCTATTCCTTCCCAGCCCTATGTAAATCTGTAAGCTAGGACAGGCTTGGCTTGTTTCCATTATTAGGATTCTATTTTGAGACACGGACTTCATATGATACAGATGAAACATGAAGCCAGACAGAAGCCATAATTTTTAATGGTTAATTTTTGACATGTCTTGCCTTAGACAATGGTACCAACTCATAATTTAAAAACATGGGGCAATAAGAGAATAAAGGGTATCATTGATTATACAGACTAGATGCTATCCTCACATAGGGCTTTCATAAGAAGCATCAGCTGAAGGCACCTGTCCTTCTAGATGAAGAAAAATGGCTGGCCATGCTGGTACACCTCAGAGAACTTCAAGTCTTGTAAGTACGTAAGCAACGAATAGATGAGAGGTTACAGTGAATGAGGCCTGGGCTGTGTCACCATTTCTGTGTGGCTGCTTTTGTCTTGTGAATGGGAGCCTTTTGTTGTGGCCATCAGAGCATTCATCCCACCATGACAAAGTGGTCGTTTCAGAGGAGTGGCTCTAGGAATGGAGAGGGACCAGAGTTTAGGGGGGAAGTTAGTGTACCTATAGGTGGGATTGACACTAGGACCCAGAGCAGCTCAGGCTTTGGAGCCAGTCAAACTCAGGTCTTATGCAGATTCTGTCCTATGTTCTTTTGAGTAAGTTATTCACAAGATCTGAGTCTTGATATCATCACCTCTTTAAAAAGTTTAAACAATCATACCTACCACAATGAATTGAAATAGAATAATGTAGTGGTTAAAAGCATCGGATCCAGCCTCATTATAGCTTCCTAACCTTGGTCAAGTTACTAAACCTCTGTGGGCCTCAGTTTCCTCACTTGTACAATACAGCTAATGATACCTGCTTCACACAGATGTTTTGACAGTTAAAGCTCCTGGCACATGATAATTGCTCAATAAATATTCGTTATTATTCATGTTCAATGTATTGAGTGCCTTTTATTTGTGGGCTATGGCCTAAACCACTGCTGAAACTAATATATGCACAGTGCTTTGGCTACAGAAGATATCCAAGAAATATTTGATGAATAAAAATAAAGGCAAGCCTTTTGCGGCATCCCTAAGATTTGTTGAGGCTTTGAATATCCAATTCAGTGTTCTTTATGTGTCACTGGACAACTGGCTGGTTGTTTTTCTCCTGCCAGCATTGCTAATCCACTGTGAGTGGAGTCCAAAGTATCTCCTCACCAAACACTGAGATTAGCAGGAAGAGATAAGTGATTTGTTATTCTCTTCTCTCTCTGAGGTCCCTTCTATTTCCTTGATGGGTGATAGGGACCAGGTCAGCCAAAGGAAAAGACATATGGAGTGATTACAGGTATGTTTTCAAGAAGGTACCTAAAATGGAAAATAAAATACATGCTTTTCAACTGTCAAAATCAAACAGGTGTTCTTAAATAGGATACCTGCATGGGATTAGTGGGTACAAGAACTCCTATGATTGTAAGCAATATTGGATGTGTTTGTGCATTTTTCTGGAGAGAGAGGCCACAGTTTTTGAGGATTTTAAAGAGATTTATTATCCAATAAAAGTTGAAGACCTAGTAGACAATGAGTGTTGAAGACTGAAATAAGGAGATTAAAGTATTTTGAGGTCAAAGTTTGCATTTTGGGGTGTAATTGTAAATATGAAGAAAAACCTGAGTCAGAAACAGGTGACCAAGCTTATTAGATTCCAAAAGGGATAAAGGAAAACCTATCTCAGGGAATGCACTCACTGCATAATAGCTGTCAAGATGCACTAAATCTGGCTGAATCCATACACCTCAATTAATTAGGGCCTTGGGAGGTTTTTTGAGAGATCATAATTATACATTATAAAAACACATTCCCAACCACAGTTTCGACCTGTTGGTATTCTTAATAGGTTAATTTGCTTGAAATTTGAAAGGCTAAAAAAGGTAGACCTTGAAAGTAACAACAACAAAAAGCCGAAATGATATGTCAACTGAATGAGTGTTCAATCACTTAAGAATGAGCTACTTAAATGCTATCAATTGTGCTTAAAAACAAAGTACGCCAGTGTCTACAGTGAGCAAAGTACTGTGACACAAGCATATTAACGTTTGGTGAGAACAAATGCCTGTAAACATGTCTGAAATTTTAGAGGCATTTTGCAACAACAGGCATTAGGGAGGATCCGCTGGGGTTAGGGCAAATTAGCACGTCAGAAAATTCTCCCTACTGTTAATGAATGAGTGAATCAAGCCACTTCTATTGTACCTGAAACATGGGGGATTCCCAGGAAAAGATTTCTTAATACTCTGTCCTGAGCAGCAGAGAGCATCCTTTGCTTTACTAAATTTCCCAACTTTTTTTTTTTTTTAGTAGTATAAGATAACAGTCACCAATGGGGACAGAGAAGGGGCATTAAATATGGTTTTTAGGTGAAATATTTTCAAAGGCTGGCTTGGTGGATCATTTAAAAAACAAATGCAAAGTAAGACAAACATCTGAAAACATAATACATCATTTATGTTCACATTAATCATTTGTGCTCATATTTAAGTACATCTTAGTCTGTATAAACCTCGACCTATCTCTCATTTCTAAATATTTATTTATATCATTGTGGTTTCTGACTCCCAGCCTCCATTTTTCTTTCCAGAAGTACTTCCCTGATCTTTCTTTTTGAATTACTTCTATGTAGCTCTTCGCCTATTAGGTTAAGGTGGCACTAATGTCCCATTCCCCATGTAATCCAGCTCCAAGGCCTTATGACCTAGATAGATCAGACAATAAGAGTATTCTGTCACTTGGCCTCAGTCACTGACTCAGAGCCAGGCTTGTCCAAAAGCAGGCCAAAGGGACTCAACCCCAAGACATAACATGTTTCCCCAGCTTCTGCAAGGGTGTTGGATTGGCAGGATATAAACATGGAGCTTCTAGGACCTACTGTAAAGGAGAAACTACTGGAGAATAAAATCAACACAGAGAAAGAGTGGTGTATGAGCATTTGTTTTCAGCCATACTGAAGCTGGAGCTACCCCTTGACTGTTCAATATCTGGACCAGTAAATTCCTAATTCTTTTTTCTGGGAGGGGGGAGAGGGGGGTGATAAGTTGGAGAGGGGGAAGTGTTGTTTCTGAATCTAGTTTAAAATGAGTTTCTCTAAAGAACCCAACTAGAACACATTCTATTGCCTTTGCTTGGCAAACCTTCTTGCCTACTCTTTACTTTTCCAAACTTGTGTTCATTTTTCAAGGTCCAGCTCAAATCCCACCCCTCCCAGAAAGTCTTCCTCAACTATCCCAGCCTAATGAGCTTACCTTCCCTTGACCTCTTACAACATTCAGTGTTCTTGTTTTTATTCCTTGTCTGCCAGGGATTGTTGAACTTGTCGTTCCAGTCATCCTTTTTTTTTTTTTTTCCAGGTGAAAAATCTTATTTTCTAAAAGGTACATCCAGTCCTCCAATGTTTCATGTCCCTCAGCCTTTGTCACAGAAGGTTATACATAGTAGATGAGAAATACATATCTGTGATTTTAATTAATGTTGTAAAAATAGATATAAGTACATTTCTTATCCATTTATTGGTCCAGTGTAAAACCTTCCATGAAACACATGATTGCACAAGTCATAAGGAAGATAAACAATTACCAGGAATCACAGCTATCAGGATGATGCTATTTGGCATAAAGGGAAGGGCAATTAGAAGGTATCAGAATTTCAGCTCATGTGTAAATTTTATTGGGGAACATACTCATTGCTAGTAGAGAAGGGACTCAGGGTTAGTATCCTCACTCTTTATTATGTTTCACTCATTGTATTCTTAACATCATAAGAATCTTGGTCACAAACAATGAGTTTCATCATAATTGGGTGTTGAGCTGAAACATGTACATCAAATAAATTTCATTTATTTAAACATCTAAATTCTTAAGAGTCAATGCCCCCACATTTAAGGTTATTTCAGCAAAATCATTGAGCTTTAGGTAGACCTTGCTTCAAAAGAGAGGACGATTGCCTTACTGCCTTGAGCACTCAGCTGCTTCAATCTCTGTTCTTTGTCAGCCCTGGTGTTTCACTAGCCTCATTCCATCATCTACTTGCCAACAGTTTATAAAACTCTTCCACACCAGTAGACACACTGAGTTAAAATCAAATCCTCTAAACTTTCCTAGCAACGTTGACTTATATAAATGTGTTGTACACATACTATGTGCAAGGACTGGAGGAAGTCCAGCCAGTTGTAAATGAAGGTTCCAATAAAAAAGGAATTTAAGGTCTAACAAAAGGAGACCCAAACGTCAGTCTTCATAATGTAAGAGTAGGCAAGGTGAGGGTCCATAGGACAGCAGACTGAGCCTCTTCACAGCCCCTGCCTGCCCACCCCTCAGTCTTCCTACCACACCCAATCCTGCACCTTTCCTTCCACCCTGGTGGACTGAGTTCAGCACAGAACTGAACACCTCTCAAAAAGAGGAACGTGGGGCAGTTAAATGCCATACAGTTTTCCCAGTCACACAGCAAATTAGACACTTTCAAATCAAAGGTTACGAACCATAACTCTGAGTTTCTGGTCTCAGATTCAGCCACTCTCCAGTCTCCCCACCAATTATATGTTTCATTAGATATGGGAAAATGGTTTTCTGCCAAGTTCTTTGTAATAATTGCTTCAACAAAAAAAGTCTTTCCCCAAATTCCAACTTCATCATGTTGGCCTCATAGATGGTACCATACAGCTCAAGTCCTGGATGTGACCTTTTTCTCACACTAGTCGCTGCAAGGTTCCTTGGTGAATGTTTATTTTCCTATTCTCATTTCTAACTGGTGGCACTTCAAGCTGGAAATGATGTTTTTCTTAGTCATTACATATTTGACTAACGCCAGAAATTGCTTCAAGTTCTAATCTCAGGATGATTACCTTGTTGCCCGAGAGATTTAAGTTTGCTGTATGAAAATAGCAATTTGAAGAAATGAAAGTTTAACAAATGCTATAAATAGCTATCAACCCTTACGCTATTATTATAGTTAACGATGGCTCCACACCCAGTTCCGTCTCTATTGTCTGTCATTAACTATTATATCTGAAGTAAAACTTGTTTCTGGTACAATCAGTAAAATGAACAACGAAACCATAAAGAGATCAAAGGATTAGTGAAAGAATTTATTCTCTCTCACACAGAGAGCAGGACGCTACCTGACTTTCAGAGATTCATGCTGACCACAGCTCCTCAGCAGTTCCCACGTTTGATGCCCAATCTTCCACTTTCTTTTAAAAAATATCCCAAGTGTCCACCTTATGAAATCTTGTTAACAAAAGAATATTCATGGAGAGGCATTACTTCCTTAGGTGTCTGAGTGGATAATTTATTCTATACTTTACCAATGGTAAGACTGACCAATGGAGAATGTCTATTCAGGACACATCACTTATTTTTAAAGCTCTTTCTTTTCACTAACTTTGGAAATATATTTATACAAGCTCCAGATCTTTAGGTGCTCTTAGGTAGACTATTTATATAGTTGAAAATTTTCAAGGCAAAAAATATTTGACTTCCCTCAGAAACAAAGAACATTATTAGAAAATTCGTGGTAATAGCAGACAGAGATGTTGGCTTACCACACTTTCTGAAATATTTTGGTTTTTCTACTCCTTTACTTCCTCTTGCCAACACTAGGACCAATATCCTGGTCACTATTAGCCTCCAATGGGGTATCCTTATGTTTTGGCCTGTGTTCCTTCTGCCTTTGGTTCTGACATACCTAATTCCTCCTGCCCTTTGGGACTGGACCGGCATCTACTGCTGGACTCTGTGATTGCTGTGCAACTTCTTGCGCTGAGGCAATACATACAGGCTTTGGAGACCAAGAAGGTGCTCCTAAGGTGCTCTCTGAGAGGTTAAGTCCCATCAGCTCTTACGTACCACCTTCCCTTCTCTTCCTCAGCACTGTCTGCAGGTGTGAAAGCCACCTCCTACTCATTGCAATGGGTGCTCTCGGACCCCTTGTACAGCCCAAGGTCACCAAAAAGAGAATCAAGCAGTCCACCCAGCACCAGTCAGACCAATGTCAAAATCAAGCATAACTGGCAGAAACCCAGAGACACCAGCCATAAGGCCCACAGAGGATTCAAGGGTCAGATCTTGATGCCCAACATTGGTTATGGGAGCAACAAGAAAACAAAGCACATGCTGCCCAGTGGCTTTCTGAAGTTCCTGCTCCACAACATTAAGGGACTTGAAGTGCTGCTTATGTGCCGAGATTGCTCACAATGTCTTCCCAAAGAACCATAAGGCCACTGTGGAAAGAGCAGCCCGGCTGGCCATCAGAGTCACCAATCCCAATGCCAGGCTGAGCAGCAAAGAAAATGAATAGACAGTTTGTGTGCACATTGTGTTTGTGTTAATAAAACCATAAAATTCTGCCATTAAAAAAAGGCTCACTCTAACTGGACATGCCACGGTGTGGTTTTCTCTCTGCTGCTGCCAACCACATGGGAGCAGAGAACCTTGTGAAGTGGCCCCTCCTTTAAGTTCCAGGTGGACTGGGACATAAGCCCTTACTGTTTTCAAACTACCTCCTTTTGCATATAAACTGCTATCATCTCACTACTCACCCTCATCTTGGGATGAAGTCCAGGGCAGTGAGGGAGTGGGTCCCTGAGAAGGGGCCAGAATCTTCACCAGGGTCTTGCACTCGGTTTTATAAAAAGTAGCACATGGAGGTTCAGTGCTAAGTCTCTGGAGCTGATCTGACTGGGTTTAACTCCTGACTCACTCACTCTCCACTCACCAGCTGTATGGCCTTGTGCAAAGCTATTCGTTCTCTTGGACCTTAGTTTATACATCATAAGCCATTGTAATCACATCAACCTCTTAGAGTCACAGTGAAGTTTGAGTGAATTACACAGGTAAAGCATCCAGTAGAGTACCTGAGAAATAGAGGGTGAATCCATAGTGTTATACATTTCTGAATTTTACTGTTACTGAAAGAAGAGTTGTTTTCTCTGAACTACCGTACTTCATATATTAGGGCATTCTGGGGGCAATAAGTAAAATTAGCCACAGGCAGCAGTTTGAGTCATGCTATGATAACCTCCACTACATATTAAAGACTTCTACCAAGTAGGAGAATTAAATTCAATGATATTAGATATGAGGAAACTGCAGCTGTCACATGAAGAAATGATCAAAGGAATATAACCAAAAATAATTAAAAGAAAGTATTATAGAGTGGTATCCTTTAGTAAAATAATAGGAATATTACATCTCATTCTAAGTAATAGTCATTTTCATAAATTCATATATTTGCAATTCTTATTATTTACCTAAATAAGGCTGCCACACTTTCATCTCTCCCTGTAAGATTTAAGGTTGTCACTGAAATATTCTTTAAATTATTTTTTAATAATAAAAAGCATTTAAGGATTTTATGTACTCCATGAATCCTCTCTCAAAAAATGGATGGCTTTTCCAACTAGTTCAGGGAATTCACCTATGCCCTTAAAGCTCAGCTAGTAACTTCTTGGAAAGAACCCATGGTTTTAAGGAAGAATCAGCTGAGTTTAGCATTGTATATATTTTAAAAAAATCAATTAAAAAGGAGTAAGACGCAATGGGCTGTTCTAAATTTCTTCCCCAGCACCTCAGCTTCCCTGACTTTTCCCACCTATTTCCCCAGCTTCTCATATGTCTTTGGCTTTTCTGCTGCCCAGCAGTAAAGCTTCGGAGGGCTGATGCCCAGGCAGAGGTGAAGAGAGAGGTTGAAGTGCTCTCACCTGTAGGTTGTCTCTAAAACAAACATTCCTCAGGAAAAATGTCACACTCTTGAAAGGCAAAGAAAGAGATGGATTTCTTTTTCCCGTTGCCAAATAGGAAAATAAGCCCATTGCTTCCTGCATGCTCCCATAGCAACTTATGTTTATACTTAACTCACCACGCCATGCTAATGTGGTCTGACTCTGTTTTTTCCCCTAACTATAAAGTTTTAGCAAATGGGCATTATATTATTCATCATCATGATTCAAGTTCTACAGCATACTAAGGCATTGATAAGTGGTTATTGAATGAATAAGTAAATGAATCAGTGAATGAAGAGAATGGAAATAACTGGGTTTTCTCAACTACCTTTTATACAGGTTAAATAAGACCCATGAAATGAAAATATTTTTTCCAATGTAATAACCACATTCTGCAGCATGTGACCAGGAATTTATATTTCCTTTTTATCTTAATATTCATATAGCTAGCCAATATAAATTGGTAAGAAAATCTGAGACCTTATCTATGAATATGCAAAATCTTTGTGGTTGAGACTTCTGGCCAAGATGGAGGCATAGGTAGATATACTATGCCTCCTCACACAACCAAAAGAAGGACAACAACAAATTTAAAAACAAAAAACAGCCAGAACTGACAGAAAACTGAACTGTATGGAAGTCTGACAACTGAGGAGTTAAAGAGGAAACATTCATCCAGACTGGTAGGAGGGGCAGAGACTGGCAGCTGGGTGGAGAGGGCTCATGGCAAGCTGGCATCTGGCTGACCGAGTGAGGAGGTGACTGGGCAGTCCCATATTTGCGTGTGGATAAATCGGGAGAAATAATTAGGGAGTGAGACAGACCATGCAACCCAGGGTTCCAGTGTGGGGAAATAAAGCCTCATAACCTCTGACTGAAAAAAATTTGTGGAGGTTGAGGCAGTGGGAGAAACTCCCAGCCTCACAGGAGAGTTTATTGGAGAGACCCACAGGGTCCTAGAATGAACACAAACCCACCTACCCAGGGAATCAGCCCCAGAAAGGCCCAATTTGTTTGTGGTTAGCAGGGGGAAGTGACAGAAAGCCCACAGAGAGCTGATCAAGTGGCATTGTTCCCTCTTGGACCACTCCCACACATACAGCATCACAATGCAGAGAAGTAGGTTGCCCCACCCTGGTGAGTACCTAATACTCTGCCCCTCACTTCGTAATAGGTGCACCAAGACAAAAAAAAATATGGCCCAAATGAAAGAACAGATCAAAGCTCCAGAAAAAATACAACTAAGTGATGAAGAGCTTAGCCTCCCTATCAGATGCCAGCCTATCAGATGCACAGTTCAAAACACTGGTAATCAGGATGCTCATAGAAATGGTTGAGTAAGATCGCAAAATAGAGGAAAAGCAAAGGCTTTGCAAACTGAAATAAAGGAAAATGTACAGGGAACCAACAGCGACAGGAAGGAAACCAGGACTCAAAACAACAGATTGGAGCAGAAGGAAGAAATAAACATTCAACCAGAACAGAGTAAAGAAAAAAGAATTCAAAAAATGAGGAGAGGCTCAGGAACCTCCAGGACAACCTTAAATGTTCCAACATCAGAATCGTAGGGGTACCAGAAGGAGAAGAGGAAGTGCAAGAAATTGAAAACTTATTTTAAAAAATAATGAAGGAGAACTTCCCCAATCTGGCAAAGGAAATATACTTCCAGGAAGTCCAGGAAGCTCAGAGAGTCCCAAAGAAGTTGGACCCAAGGAAGGACACACCATAACACCTCATAATTACATTACCCAAGATTAAAGATAAGGAGAGAATCTTAAAAGTAGCAATAGAAAAGGAGATAATTACCTACAAAGGAGTTCCTGTAAGACTGTGAGATGATTTTTCAAAAGAAACCATACAGGCAAGAAGGGGCTGGAAAGATGTGTTCAAAGTCAGGAAAGGCAAGGACCTACATCCAAGACTACTCTATCCAGCAAAGCTATCATTTAGAATGGAAGGGCAGACCAAGTGATTCCCAGATAAGGTCAAGTTAAAGGAGTTCATCATCACCAAACCCTTATTACTTGAAACGTTAAAGGGCCTTATCTAAGAAGAAGAAGAAGATCAAAAATATGAACAGTAAAATGACAACAAACTCACAACTATCGACAACTGAACCTAAAACAAAAACAAAAATTAACTAAGCAAGCAATAGAACAGCAACAGAATCACAGAAACAGAGATCACATGAAGGGTTATCAGCAGGGAAGGAAGGGGGGAAAAGTACAGGGAATAAGTAACATAAATGGTAAGTAGAAAATAGACAGGGGAAGGTTAAGAGTAGTATAAGAAATAAAGAAACCAAAGAACTTATATTTATGACCCATGGACATGAACTAAGGGGGGAGAATGTGGATGGGAGAGGGTGTGCAGGGTGGAAGGGAATGAAGGGGGGGAAATGGGACAACTGTAATAGCATAATCAATAAAATATATTAAAAAACAAAATCTTTGAGGTTGAAACTAAAAGACATGCTACTTATTCATTTCTTTTTATTTATTTCAATATTGCTACTTCATGAGTGCATTGAGAATTTTAATAATTAAAACAAGCCTGGCATTACCAGGTGATGTCACGCTGAATAGCATACACAAGAATGCACACAGCACTCCTGTAACAAAATTGGCAGGCTGAAATTAAAAGATTGCTTCTAGCCTGACCATGTAACTCAGTTGGTTGGAACATCATCCTGTACACCAAAAGGATGTGGGTTTGATTTCTGGCAGGGCACAAACCTGTGGGTTTGATCCTTGGTTAGGGTGTATACAAGAGGCAATCTATGGATGTTTTTCTCTCACATCGATGTTTCTTTCTCTTTCCTTCTCTCTGTCCCTCCCTTCCTCTCTCTCTAAAACAATAAACATATCTTCAGGTGAGGATTTTTAAAAAGATTGCTTCTAAAGTAAGATCATCTTGTGCTCCCATTCAGTTGAACTTTATAACCAAATTAAAGATTGCCATTATGACTGAATGTTTGTGTTTAGCTTTGGCCAGCCTCCTAATGCTTAGGAATTTCCTGTAATGAGTTAAATGAACTGAGGTGAATTCCCAGAAGGAGCACCAGTGATGGAACTGACCAGGGTCCAGGCCTTTTTCAGCTGATTTATTTTCACACTTTGTCCTCATAGGTTCTTAGGAGCCAGTGACTGCCAGTTCAGAGTGATTTAAAAACCACAGCTCTTGGGTTCATCGGTTATCTTTTACAAGATTGCTTGAATTCACATGAGGCCTGTGTATGGTATGTGTGTGTGTGTGTGTGTGTGTGTGTGTGTGTGTGTGAGTGAGATGTAATGGTTAAGAGCTCAGACTCTGAAACTCAAGTTACTTAATCTCTTTGGACCTCAGTGTCCTCGAGTGTAAAATGAAAATAATAATAGAACCCAATGACCTCATAGATTTGTTGTGAGTTAATGAGTTAATGTATACAAAGCACTTGGAAAACCACCTGGCACATAAATGCTAAAGTGTTAGCTATTCGGACTATATTGCATCGATACAGCATTCCATTCTTCTTACATATGAGTAATATTGGGTTGTTACATTCAATGGGACAATGGATGGGAAGAATCTGTGTGGGAAGGGACACTGTGTGATTTATTCCTTGAAAAATTTTAAGTTTCCCAATGAGGTAAAGGAAACTTTTAAGTAGAAACTGCTCTGTGGAGATTCAGGGTTTAAACAGCTCAGGTATCAATGGCCCAGCTCTTTGCTGATGATCTCTCTAATGATCAGGCTGGAGACGGAAAACAAATAAACACACTGGAGGATATTAGGAAATGTATATGTAACTCTAGTAAATTTTTGTAACTAAAAATTCTGGAGTCTCAGGAATGTACCAGTAAGAATAGTACTCCAACCTTTAGCTGGGAACCTAAAGGCCTGATGTCTTGGTTGTGACCAATGCAAAGTGGTGTAATTTAAATAATCTCTTTGGGAAACAGTTCACAAGAAGTTCATCAAATCCACTTACTTTCCTGCATTCATCTTTCTGAACTTACCCACAGCATTTGACTCAAAATACTCTCCTCCCTTGACTTCCAGAACATCACTCTTTTGGGTTTTCTTTTCACTTCTCTGGTCCACCCAATCTCGGTGCCTTATGCTGATCACTCTCCTCATTTCTAGCTGTTAGAATTCTTCAGAGCTTTGTCCTAGGTTCTCCTCTCTCTTTCTGTATTTCCCCCTAGTGATTTCATCTATGCTTGTCATTTTACACAGTTTCTAGAGAATAATAAACTACACATTTACATGTTGCACTTAGACCTCTATTCTGACCAGAAGAATCATTGTATTCTACTTCCTAATTGAAATCTCTATGTCAGTGTGTCTAACACAGCATACCTAGAAGTGAATTTGACCTCCTGATTTATTTCTTATGCTATCATTTTTATCTTAATAAGGGGTAACAGACATCTGGAAATTCACTTTAATTATTTCTTCTCCATTAGGTTCTATTTTCAAAATTGGTCTAAAACACACACTCTTCTCCATTCCTCTGCCACCATCATCACTTAAGCCACCCTGTTATCTAAAAGACTGATAGCTTCCTAAATTGCCTCTCCATTTTTTCTGTTCCCTCTGTCTAATAGAGTCTCCACAAAAGAACTTGAAAAATCTTTATAAACATGCACCAGAGCAGACATAAATAAATAAACAAATGTAGAGATGTTAAGTGAATAGCTCAATGTGACTCAAAGTGTCAGAGCTCCTCACACACAGCTCCTTCCCCTTTCTCATTTCAACATTTCTGCTGCCCCATTATGTTTACATTAATGCAAAATAGTGGCCCTGCTTATGTGTGTTTTACTGGCTTTCAAAGTGTTTTCACCTTTTTCAATGATGCCAGCACCTGTTTTTGTGTTTCATTGCACTCCAAGTCTAGTCAACACACTTGGAAAGTTTGCTGTGAGCATTAGTGGCCTTTCTGACACCCAGGTTTCTTAGTTCCCCAAAAGTGTCCATTCAGGGATCTCAATATCCTCTTCACGTCAGTCACTGATTCCTATTACCATATTGTTGTCTTCAACATCAACACTGTCCAACCCACACGTTTCAACATGAAATTCTTCTCTCTGCTTACAGTCTTCTCTTCTCCCACGTCTTCCAGTTACTAACACCTATGTACCTGTTCCTGAACCTCATCAAATACTTTAAGTCATTAATCTCCTCCTCATCTGCAATTTCATTAATCTTTTTTTCTGGGAATAATTGGCTCTATGCAGCCAATTTTATTTCAAGGAAGAAGCCACCCCCTTCTTTTAAAAAATTTTTATTGATTGATTTTTAGAGAGAGAGGAAGGATGAGAGAGAGAGAGAGAGAGAGAGAGAGAGAGGGAGGGAGAGAGAGAGAGAATTTGTTTTTCCACTCTATTTATGAATTCATTGGCTGATTCTTGTATATGCCCCAGCTGGGGATTGAACCTGCAACCTTGGTGTATCAGGACAATGCTCTAACCAACTGAGCTAGCCAACCAGGGCCACTTGTTCTTCTGACATAACCAAACATACCTGAAAAAATTACAAAATGGCTTAGTGGAGTCAACACATACAAATACACACAAACACACAGGACAGCACAAAAAGAAAATAAACTGTATACAGTTAGGTGTTCCTTAGAAGAGACAACCACATGCAATTGAAACTTGCACCCTCCTCCAGACTTTAATTTGCAAAGACTTGCATTTTTAGTTCTAATATTATAAATAATCACATTTTGTATTAGATCTTTTTCTCCATCTTTAAAAATATGGCATATTTAATTAACGTATTATTTAATATTATATAATAATATTTAGTAATATTATTAAATGTACTATTACTGAAGTCAGAAAAAAAATTTTTAAAAACTGCTTTCCTGCTTAGATTGATGCCTAGTGTACACAGAACCTGGTAATACTGCCATCCTTCCAAGACACTGTCATTTGCAGGAACCAATCCCTACAGAAGTTTATTCACAGCTTTAAATAATGTAAATAAAGTTTATTCCAATTGTGATAGTATGGTAATTTTTCAAAACTACGATTTAAAGTTTGTGTACAGTATCTACATCACCATGATAATAATATAGTTAAACA
This sequence comes from Anoura caudifer, assembly GCA_004027475.1. Classification (NCBI taxonomy): domain Eukaryota; kingdom Metazoa; phylum Chordata; class Mammalia; order Chiroptera; family Phyllostomidae; genus Anoura; species Anoura caudifer. Next base: position 26,152 of record PVKU01010385.1, on the reverse strand, counting down.
TTGACACAATGCATTCTACAAAAAGAAACATATCTATTTTATAGTTACAATATGTTAAAACTAAGTGCCTTACACAGATCCAGCACACACTTTTCACCATGAAATTGGTGCAAAATCTTGCTCAGTATTCATATCTAATCTTGCTCAGTATTCATACTGTTGAATGTATTAAAGGACCCTACACATAAATCAGTGTAAAAGCCTAGTATTGAAAAGCAAGCATATAGTAACAGGATCAAATTAGTGCCTATTGACCAAACTCAGCTGATTGTTCGAAAGAAAGGGATTTGTATATAGAGGTTAAGTATCTGTACTCACAAAGCCAATCTAAATAATTGAGCACATGCACAGGTAAAAAATGTCTAGTCTAGACAACAATTATTACAGAAGTTTTTGATATTTACCTGGGACTGAGTTGTGAGCTATACATATTTCTTTTCCTGGTAGTTAAAGTTATATTTTCTAACATGTATTTACACTTAGTGTCTTATTCATGGAAACAATTATTTCAGCTTATAATTTTAAATTGATTTGGTATAAATGGACTTCATTCACCAAAAGTCCTGGTAAAGTGTGCCATTGCAATTCACCTGTGTTTACCATTAAGCAACTTAAGGTGATGTCCGCAGACTTCCCAGTGCAAAGCCTGACTTTACCATTTATGGTGGTTTGACCTTAGGCAAGCCCCTCAACTTCTGCGAGTTTCACTTTTCTCATCTGCAAAGTAAATACAGTAACTGCCCTGCCAACTCCACGGAGTAGGTAGAAGGGTCAGGTGAGATAACATGCATGGAAGTGCTTGTGAAACTGCAAAACGCAGTATAAAGTGAGGTGTTAGTCACCTCTCATCTGCTGAGTCACATGAGGGCAATAAAGTTTCCCCAAGGAACAAGGGTATAATATTCAGAACTGGGTAAGCATTCCTTAAAAAAGGTAGAGACATAAAAACATCTACATATTAAAAAATAATTTTCAATATTGCTACTTCAGGTTGTATTGTACCAAACTGAAGCATGAGCGTGCTTTTTCCAGCTGTCTGGTGGGGTAGAATTAGTTCAGTACTAAAAAAAGTTTGAGGGCACCGGATTGAAGTTTATTTCAGAGATTGCCTTATCTACAGCACAGTCATAGAAGAGGCATAAAGAAAAATATTTCTTTTGCCCATAGGGCAATAATTTCTTTTATTGTTGTGAAAGCCACATAACTAGAAAGCAGTATTTAGATGTCCCCTTGACACATTTTTATTTTTGAAAGAAATTCTTTCACTGGAATTCACGTGTGAATTGTTTCATCTGAGAGTTCAGTTACTGCCGCTAATGGGAGACAGGAGCACCGATATTCTCATTCTTTTGAAACTCAGTCCAGAAAAGGGGAAGTCACTTATGGTAAGTGGAAAACATGAGTAAAGTAGAACTGACCAGTACAGATAAAACCATCTTTTACTCTGTATCTTTTACTCTCCGCCATAGACTTAATACCCTCCTTGTCACAATCACATTCCTAGCAGTGAAACTGGGAATCGCACCCCAAAAAGCCAGACTACTGTTATTCCAAGATGTTGTGTAATAAAAGTGACCTCGAGTTAAAGAAATCAGATCGTTTGACAGTTGTTGACATGACATTTTATTTAGTGCCTTTTGTAATGGTGGTGGGAGACAAAGTGGTTCTAGTATGAGTGAGGTTTAACACATAATTTTAAGAGTTAAAGCAGAAAGAGACCCCATTAGCATCTCTAAGCGTCATTAGCAATGAAAGTCAAGAATTAATATCTCTAAAGTGCAGAGTCATCCTCTCTATTATGATAATAATCATGCCTACTGTGCTTCTGAGGATCAAATGAAACTTCATTTTTTCGTTCAGCAAATATTGGGCACCTACTGTATTCAAAAAAGTAGGCTGGACACCTTGGCAGATTTGGCAGTGTTTAAAATAACCTCAGTTTCTATAAATTTAAAATCAAAGAGGTAGGTCAGTAACATCAACATCAAGAACAGTATAAACAAGTTGAAAGAGCTAAGCACCGTAAGAGATTAAAATAATGTGATATGAAAACCAATGCTGTGATAAAGTGCTGGGAAACTGTAAAATGTTCTACTGATGCACGCCATCAGCATCGTGCAGAATATGGAGAAACTGAGGAAAGGTTTCTGATGACATGTTCCTATAAGCACTCCCCCTCTCCCCTGATTTGCTTAATAAACTAGGATAGAAATCAATGACCTAATACAGTGTCTTACAAACTATATATGCTCAGTAAATATTTGTTGAATAAATAAATGCTTAATAATCTTCTCAATATTATTTGAAGGAATACTTAGAATAATAATGCTATTTTGGAGTCTGTTTTAATCAAGTGTATTTTACGACACTTGTTTCAGCTGAGAAAGCCCATCCCACAGAGTGACCTGTGTGAAATGTAGGTGCAGTATAAAAAAAGGGGGCAATGCATTGATTTGGGTATCAGAACCACTGCCTACAAATCCTTGTTCTGACATCCACTAGCTTTAGGAAAACTATAATTTTTGTGCCTTGGTTTTCTGATTTGTAGAATAATAGACTAGAACAGGTGATGCTAGATCTCTTCCAGCTTAAATATTTCCTTTCATGCCTTAATACAGAAGGTATTCCTTCATAGAAGATATTGACATTTTATAAACTGGACTTAAGTTATCATCGTGTTTTAAAATAATGTCTGACCAGTGAAGGCTACCCGAGTGGCATAATTACTGAGTTAAAGTATTTCTGGAGAAACAGCTTTCATCTATGTAAGTGCACACTCATCTCTCCATTTGCTTAGACTTGGTTGTCCCATGAGTGACAAAAAGGCCTGGCTAACCACTTCTGAAGCCATACATTCACGCAATTTTACTAACAATAAATTTTAGAAGGTTAATAATACCTGAAATGTGTCACACACCAATCACAAGACTGTAATCAAAATGTTCTTTAAAACCATATGTTCACAAAGGTGTTTGAATGGGCCTTCTTCAACGTAGGAAGTCTCCGTCATCCCAAAGCAGTCAAGGTCAAAAGCCAACTTAACATTTATGTCAGCATTGTTACTCTGTGTTGGGGCTGTTTAATGCACTTTCTCATTTTAACTGTGGCCAGAAACTAGCAAGCCTAGATTCAACTGTTCCCATTGGAAAGATAAACAGTCTCAGCCACTTAAAATCGCGGAGCTAATTGAATTTAAGTCTCTGAAACTTCAAGGCCCTATGCTTCACCCACCATATACCACCTCCCATTAACTATGTTTAAGTGTACAGTGTTATATTTTAGGAGACAAAAATTAAAAAAATAAATTTTAGACATTAGTGGGAAATGTCATATGCAAAATAAGGACCTACTTTATGATTCACGAGGTCTCATGTTTGTTACTGTGTCTGCACAGCCTCACCCCTGCTCAACCTCTTCTTTCTATGTGCTAACTTTTGATCTTTTTCTGACCCTCACTTTAATGTCACTTCTCAAGAAAGGACACAAACTTGGATCTCAGATGTACAAATTTCCCTTTTCACTGTCAGATCACTCTGTGCCCTAGTAGCCTTCATCCCATGGTGCTCACACTAGTTTGTAACATTGGTGGAGGCAGAAACCATACCTGTCTTGCTCACTCCTGTGTCCCCACCACCCAGGTCACACACCGGCATGTATTGAAGGTGCTCGCAGACTTTTGCTGCTTGAATAACACATGTATCCAATATTGTTGAATGTGCTAGAAGGCGCTCAAAATATATGGCCGTTAGGTAGTCTCTGTTGTGTGATTTTTATATTATAAGATCACATACAAAATGAGAGCATTAAAGGTCTTAGAGTAGTATTAATGTATTAATAGATTATAGAATTGAGCCTCCAGTGTAGATTGAAAGAGTTTCAAAGTGAATTATTTGGAAACAGGTTCATGAAGCCCTTTTCCATTTTGGTTTGCTGTTTTGTTGGTTCCAAAGGATTTCTAACCATGTAGTGGGTGGTTGCATCTGCCTTGCTTCTATTAGTAAACTGGAACAAGGAATAGGCGATAAGGCCTCCTTTTTTTTCTTTTTTGCTGTACTTCTCACTGCCGACAGATGGCAGTGTGTTAGAGAGTGACAGCCTTCTTTCTAAGCCTGAGCTGACCTACCAGCTGAGTGGTTGGCTATGGGCCTGAAGCATTAACCTAACAAAAATCTCAGACTTCAGAAGAATATCCAAAGAGGAAACCCAGAGAAAATATTTTTGGCTGTTAAATCTATTACCTGTCTTTGTTCAGGAAAGGAGAACTCCAAAAAGTATGTAATCTGCTGTACACAAATAAACAAATTTGAACCACAGATGAAAAATAAAGCATATTTAATGACAGAAATAAAAATATTACTGGTTTCAAATCTCAAAGTTCAACATGATAATCAATCCATCTGTTGATCCCACATGGAGAGCCCTTCACTCATTGATAAAATGAGGCATATTTCCTAAAACTATTTCAATTTATGGAAGCCAGAGTAAAAATACTTGTCTTCTCCATAAGCTATTTATTTTTTCAAAAATTATTGACAACAAAGATGCCATAAGTAAGGTAGTCCATTGGTACAAACATAAACTAGGTGAGGTTGTCCTTGCGTGGTACCTTCCCCCTCCTTCTCTTGAGACTGTTGTTCTCACGGGCTAGAAAGGACCAGGCGCTTGGCTCACCTCCAGTGTGTGCCCACTTTTGAAGACCACCTCAGGCTCTTGCTCAGTCTTTTATGCCCTCCGTTAATACTTTCAGGTTCTTTTCTCCAATGACTATCTTCTTCTGGAAAGGGTCTACCCCACAACTGTCTAGCATCTGATAAGGTACACTGCACTGGCAATTGTTCAATCACTTATTCATTAGTCATAAGTCACAAATGGAGCTCCTGCTATGCCTTAGTCATTGTCGCATATAGGGGCTGCCAACACAAAGGCCCTGCCCTCAAGGTCAAACAGATAATTAAGTTAACAATAATAATGCTTCAGTTAGATACTGAGACGGAGCAAAGCAATTGGCTAAGGCAATGCATAGCAGGTTTGTTACTTTAAGAGGATCACGTTCATCTTTATTTCATAGCCTAATACCTAGCCCATGATCAACATACAATAGATATTTAGGACCAAACTTTTCATAATGACATACTGAGGTTAGCTGATGGGGATGATATTTTTGGATCTCTCTCTCTGTTCCCATCATATCCATATTGAGAAAAAGAAATCTCTGCTGACCATGGACTGCCTCTGCCCATGACATTAGAACTGAAACAGAAATTGTGTGGTTGATTTTACTTAATGTTTGTTCTGAGGTGGACAAGGAAGGACTTCTTAGTCAATAAGACCATACAGTGGAGACGGGAATAAGTTCCTGGGGCTCAGCTCTGCTGGTACTACAAAAAGGCCACTGGCGTGTGGGAGGTGCCATGTGGCCATCAGGCACGTACTTGTCCTGAGCCGGGAATAGGCTTCATTTGTTTGGTTTCACTAATGAGTAGACTCAGCATGCATTTAAGAAAATAAACCTAAGCAAATAAACTTTCTAAGTTTATTTTCTTAAAAATTTGTTGTGCTTTTGTTTGATGTGGATCTCCAAGAAGTTTGCATTTATCTCAGAAGTATCCTAAGATGCATAAATACTTTTTTTAAGCTCTGCTTTTATAAATCAATGGAACAATATTGTGAGTATCTACTTTATATATTTTTTAACTGTTTTACACTAAACAGGCCAAAACACTGTCAGTTGCCTGGGTGATTTATCTATGAGTGACCTGTGATTCAGTTCACAGCATCTTTCTTGACTTTAAAAAAGGTTTTTATTGAATTTATTGGGGTGACATTGGTTAATAAAATTATGTAAGTTTCAGATATACAATCCTATAATGCATCATCTGTATATTGTATTATGTGTTCATCACCCCAAGTCTAGACCCCTTCCATCACCGTTTGTCCCCCTTTACCCTCTGCTACCTCCTCCCACCCCTTTTCCCTCTGACAAGCACTATACTCTTGTCTTTGTGTATGAGATTTTCTCCTTTGCTTAATCCCTTCACCTTTATCACTCAGCCCCCAACCTCTTCCCCTCTGACAGCCATCAGTCTGCTTTCTGTATCTTTGAATCTGTTTCTATTTTGTTTGTTAGATTTTTTGTTCATGAGATTCCACATGTAAGTGAAGTCATATGGTACTTGTCTTTCTCTGACTGGCTTATTTCACTTAGCATAATACTTTCCTGATCCATCCATGCTGTTGCAAAGGTAAGAATTCTTTCTCTTTTTTTTTACTACTGAGTAGTATTTCGTTGTGTAAATGTACCACAGCTTGTTTATCCAGTCACATACTAATGGGCATTTGGGCAGCTTCCAAATCTTAGAAATTGTAAATGGTGCTGCAGCGAACATAGGGGTGCATATATACTTGAGAAATTATTTCTCTTAAGTATAAAATAAGTATATCAGCAAAATTCTCTCTGCTCCTTATGGCTTTGAATCCAGGCACATCAGGTACATCATGAAACAGCTCAGTGTAGCCAAAGAGGAAAATCACCCTGGGGATGGGACTGCGCTGCTGTGACTTCACACCTGCAAACTGAGGACAAGCCAGTTGATCCGGCACAGTGGGGCGTGTGCTGGTTGGAGTTCCCAGGGAACAATGGCCTTCACTGTGCAGGCTGTCACGTGGGAAACATTTGTTTATGCTTCCCTTTACGTCATTTGGAGGATAGAATATAGTTGCTCTTTTCTTTATTTGAGTACCACAGAATCAGCGTTGAACTGTGGCTTCCTGATCCCAAATACAGGCCAGTTATTCCAGAAACTGTGAAATTCAGTGACTTGTTTGAAGCTCCGTCATTGTGATGGTGGCTCTTTCACCTCCAAGAGCAGGAGGAGCCGGTTTTCTTGTGGAAGAGGAGGCAGATTTCAGGAAGTTCCCAAAGAGTCATTTGCCATTTCTCCCTGAAAGGGGGAGGAGGAATGAGATAAGGAAAGGGAGGATGGATGACATCTTCACAAGGGCGGGTCCCCACCGCAGGCATGTGAAAGATCAATGAGAGTTCAAAGGCTTTGCGTGTCTGCACCAATCAGAGAAACATACCTAATAAAAGTTTTCCTTCTTTAACTTACCATTTTATGTATAATTTTCTCATAATGTAGTCTTTAACACCATAAAACTTTTGAGAATGAGAAAAGGATTCTCACTGAATTTGACTTGCACATGCACTAAATTGCCAAGTGTAGCCAGACATGAAAAAAACAGCTACCTCTCATAAATTCTGATTTCAAAGACTCTGTTCCATCAATTCAATAAATATACTTGCTCTTGTCAGATAACGAGATCCAGCTTTTAGATTGTTTATGAAATTATGAAAAGTTAATAAATAACCATAGAAAATAAATTTGATTTAAAGCATAAATATATAGGGAATATTTGGTTAAACAATTAATTTTAAGGGTTTTTAGCAATTGTCTGGTAAGCTCGTCATGATGTATTAGCAGGCACAGTTTTAATTGGCAGTACAAGAATTGATATATCTCCTGAATTTTATGTGACTGTGAGTACTGCAAAAAATGCAATATGAAAAGCATATGTTTTTAAAATTCAAGTTTAATTTATTTGTGCCTATAGATATATTGGAGTTGCCTAGCTTTGAGGATAAACAGAAAGATCATGGGTTATATAGTTCTCATTGTCTAGTCAAATGAAGCAAATCACTTTAACAGGAGAGAAATTATGTTTGTCTTGGCTTTACATCTCTAATGAAGTATATTTCTCATTCATAGTCATGGCTCCCCCATTGCAAACATGCATAGCCCCCAGCTCTTCCCTTTCTTACATGGGAGGTCACAAAAGAATCAGGAATCCTGTTAAAATTGCAGTTAATCCAGATTAAGAATGTCCAGAAAATTATTAAATTATGAAGAAAAATGTAGACACAGTGCCTGGTGTGGTACAACATATTAAATATTGTTGCAGTGTCAGGAAGGACTCAACAAATGCGCCATGCACTCCTCACACACTTCTCAGCCTCCTTTGAAGTTAATAGTGTGTGCTGCTGTTCATGCTGTCCACTGTCTACATCCCTTCTCTTCTGTGGCTGGAAATGAAGGACTCTGTGGAAGAGAAATTGCATGAGAGCAGGCTGGGCCCCTGAATCCCTGCGTCACTGTGTGGAGGAGAGCTGTGCAAGAGAGTTGCATACCCCCGTTGAGCTATGGCATAAGCAAGAGACAAACTATGCTAAGGGTTTGAAGTTGGAATTGATTTTTCCACCTAGTTTCAAAAAAAAAATTCCAGCACTCTTTATAAAATAATAAGTTTTTTTCTAGTACTGGTTGTATATTAATTTGATCTTATGATTACTTTAAATAATAAAGTATATTGCTATATATTTATCCTTGTCATTGTATTAATAGCAAAACTTTAAAACATGAGATTTAAAATTTTAGTGAGTTTACTTAATATGTGTAGGCAGCGTAGTCTAAGTCTTCTAGGGTGGTCTAAACCAATGCTCTGGATTCAACTCAGTTTTAATGAGAATCGTCATTGGGAAATTATATGGTTTGACTGTGGATGCAATTTCTAAGTGAAAATCTGATTCCACAGTAAACAGAAAAAAGAAAGCCATTTGTTTACAAGAAGAGCATTTTTTAAACACATAAATTAGATTTGGCCAAGGAGAATAAAGAATTGGTAGCCATGAAAAACACTGAGGAGTAAAACTCTTCCTACAGCATGGTATCAAGGTCAAATCAAGGAACATTCCTCACCCCGAGATGGAAAGCCTTCACAGTGTCCGCACAGTCGAATTTCAGAATTGTTAGAGACCAGTGATTGCAGCAGGCCTCTTTTTCTGAATGGGAATGTTACTGAAATCGTTCTGTCTCCATTGAGTGTGGGTGTGGGTATGCTGGAGGAGGGATAGGTAACATCGTAGGTGTGTCAACCAATGAAGAGCCACATTTGTAACTCACGGAGAGACCAACCTGCAGTGATTATCCAGAGATCCTGAGCTTCAAGCTGGATGTGATAACTGCTAGGACTTTGGCTTTCTCCTCTGAGGGAGTTAAATATAATTTGTCACCAGAAGGGTAGGCTATGACAGAGGCTGTTAAAGTTCACCAAGCATTTCATAGGCCTTCTTTGTTTCCCAGCTTTTATTACATGTGAATTGGAGTTATGTGATGAATTCTGGCCTGGGAATTGTGAGTAGAAATGAAGTGTATTACTTTTGGTTGGAGGTAATTAAGTTTAGGTCAACCTTCTGTATTTGCAAGTAAAGGACCCCAAAATTAAGGAAATGCAAGATGGGAACCCCTGGACAAGTAGAAGAGCATGCAATAAAGTCACCTGACCTACATGGAACTGTGACATGAGTAACAAATAAACATTTGTTGTGTTAATTCACTGAGACTTTAAAGTATGACTCTCAGGAGCTGGCTTTAATTATTCGGCTAATAAATAAAATGTTATAATCACCACTGATGTCCTAACCCAAGCAAAATATTCATTTTACTTTAAGGGAAACACCTACAGAAATCAGCATTTATTTTATCACATATTTTTTTAACCCAGGGATTATAATATATACCAGGAAGTTTAGGGCATTTTTCGTCTCTTCTCTCCAAAAGTCCAGTTTTCTCACCTGTCTTTTTGTAAGATAATAAAAGGCTGCATTTTGAGAGGGCATCCACTAGCTTTTTGGAAGTGTCCAGGTGATTCTGAAGGAGGAAATACCAGGCACTCTACCTGTTCTGAATAAAGACAGACCCTTGAAGAGATAATCCATGAGTGTGGTTTACCTGAACAAAATGCTTACTTTACATATCACCTCCTGTGTCCTGATTACCCCCTTTCATGTCTAAGTGAGGTGTCCTACCATGTGCTCCGAGAGCAGCCTGTCTAGTCTCTTATGACACTTTTCATGCCACATTGTGGTTGTCTCTACATTTGCCTATTTCTCACTAAACTGTAAATTCCACATAGGCCAAGACAGTGTCTATGCAGTTCACCATCAGAACTCAGTACACTTTTTTTATTGCTGTTCAAGTACAGTTGTCTCCATTTTCACCCCACCATGCCCCTCTGCCCCATCCTTCCCTGCCTCCAACCCTTGAACCTACCATCTTTGGCTTTCTCCATGTGTCCTTTATACATGTTCCTTGATGGCCCACCCCCTATTATCCCTCTCCCTCCCTTCTCTCTGGTAACTGCCAGTTTGTTCTTTATTTCAGTACCTCTGGTTGTATTTTGCTTGCTTGTTTGATTCATTGATTAGGTTCCACTTATAGGTGAGCTCAGTATTCTTGCTATTTTTTATTCCTTCTTAGAGTATAACCCTCATGCATTATCTATCTTCTTTCCCTAACACATTGAAGATCTTTTTTATATAGTCATAGAGAAGATGAGGAGTCTAGTTTTGAATAGCTAAGTGGGAGCCACCCAAGGATCATGGAATAAGATGTATGGTAGACAATCCAGAATGAAGACATAGAGTTCTGTTATGGCAGCAGCATAAAAAGGCTCCATCAAGGCACAAATGTGCATGGTATGAAATCAGCAAGAGAGAGAGAACTAAGAAAGGATGACATCTACCCTGGCTGGCATGGCTTAGTGGATTGAGCACAGGACTGTGAAGCAAAGGGCTGTGGGTTCAATTCCCAGTCAGGGCACATGCTTGGGTTGCAGGCCCAGTCCCCAGTAGGGGGCACATGAGAGGCAACCACACACATTGATATTTCTCTCCCTCTCTTTCTCCCTCCCTTCCCCTCTCTCTAAAAATAAATAAATAAAATCTTTTTTAAAAAAGAAAGGAAGACATCTTGGAATGAAACTACAACATTTACAAAATAGAAAAAATATTGATTGAATTTATAGAGATAAGATTCACAGAATTGGAAGGAAAGCTACAAGAATGAGGAATCATTAAAAAAGGAAGAAATCTTTTAAAGGAAGGAGGTTTTAAATGCTGCATAGATGTCAAGCAATACAAGAACTGAAATAATTTAATTATTTTTAGGAATGAAGATGTATTGGTGCTCGGTTGGTTGGAGCATGGTCTTGTACATCAACAGGTTGTGGGTTTGATTCCCAGTTAGAGCACATACCTAGGTTTTCCGTTCAATCCCTGGTCAGGGCAATATAGGAGGCAACTGATCGACATTTTATTCTCTCTTTCTCTCTCTAAAATCAATAAAAACATATCCTTGGGTGAGGATTAGAAAAAAAAAAGATGTCATTGATGACATTTATTCAAGTGTTTTCCATAGAGTGGTAGGTCTGGAAGCCAGATGACACTAAGTTAAAGATAAATGTTAGGGAAGTAAGAAAGAGTTCTGGAAATATGACAGTGAAGAAAAGTACAGAGAACTAACTCTCATGCATCCTTCAGGACTCAGCCGGATATCACCTCCTCCCCAAAACTTTATCAGATAACATCTTTCTGGTTTTATCACGTACACATTATATTTAGTACTATGTATACCTTCATTTTTTTCACTGATTACACAATCCATTATAGTCAACAGATGATTTGTCTTTTCTCCTAAATCAATTGTCTGACCCTTCTTGGGATTACAGACTTCCTTTACAATATTCTGAAATCTAAAAATCACCTGTGCTGAGAAGTTCACATATGAATGTACCTGCAAATTTTTGCATAAAATTTCAACAAACTGAATGGAAACCCTAAAAGCCTATTTGGGGTATCCAGGTTAAGAAGCCCTGCATAACACTTTAAACTTGTAATAATAGAGATTTTGTATTATTTGTTTTGTATATCCTATGCCTGACACAGTGCCTATTACATAATAGTTACTCAAAATATGCTTAATGAGCAATGAATGGATGGATGAATTAATTAACTGCAAATTAGAAATATGTGCAAGGAGTATTAAAAGTATGAAATTGTGGCCCTTGGAGGAACAGGAATTCTTCAGAATAGAAGTTTGAAGGAGAAGGTTGCCAGGACAATGAATGAGGATGGGGAGTTCCTATGGAAAGAATATTATTTGAAGGAACCACCAGATTATTTAGAGAACAGATAGTTTAATTCAAATGCAGTCCAAGGAGCATGGGAGGAGTATCAAAACACAAGGTGAGACCTGAATACAGGTTATCTTTAAAAATCTCACAACTTCCTTTGAAAATATTTTCTTAAAAAAATATCAGTCTTTATTATCTAGATATCTGCTCTTAAATCACACCAAATCCTTTGTGTATTATTTAGTAGACCATTTCAAGTAAATATATTTCTAAAGTGCAGTTTTGAAAAATTTAATTACAAAATAAACTAATAAAATAAAACATTTGCCTGTAGTTAAGCATGTTACTTTCAGTATTTTTCCTCATACATTACTATATTCTACCCACTACCAGCAGTACTGAAGTCTATCCAAATAAATGGGAAAATAATTATGCAAATTTGATATAGGAAATCAAAAGTGCTGGATCAAACCTAACAGATTAAATTATAAAAATTCATATATATAAAATATAAAAATTCACATATATACATATGTATATAAATTCTGACATATTTCATTTCCTGAGGGGCTAAAAGTGATTTAAAAAAATATTTGCATATTATTTATCAAAATACATTGTTTATATATGCAAATACCATAACGCAATTATTGACCTATCTTGGGGATTTGAATATCTGTGAGTAATGTTGGTTTTAAAGACTTAAAATATGTGTGTTTGTGATTTCTTCCAATATGAAAGCATCATTGACTTCCAGAAGCCCTTTTTGATCTATTATTCAAAGTGATAGATTTGAAAGGGGATACAGGAAGGGAGGTACATATTAACTGGAAAAGTTACACTGGAAGCAAACAGTGTCAGAGACCCCAAAACCCATTCAGAATCTCCAGACATGTGATATGATTAAATATGTATTCCTAAGCTAATGCAAAAATAATCTTTTAATTATTTGTAATGTTTAATGTACTTGTCTGCCTTTTATCCATCTGTCTCATGTTTGTTTTTTTCTAAGAAGTAGTTACTATACCCATTTCATAACTGAAGAGTTGCAGGAACATTTGTCTTATGTCCCGCTCAGGACATCACAGCTACTAAACGGCAAAATAACATCTGGATTTGCATGGGAAACTCAGTTTTAACTCTAGTACTCTTTCCAAGGAAGAAATTGCTTTCCAGGATTGGTAACACCACCAACCTGGTATTTGAAGTACAATAACTTCAGTGGCTGAGGTTGATTCCTGCCAAGTCATTCTTTAGTTCATCGTAGGACTAAAGCAGATCGATTAATGTTGGATAGATATAGAGAGTGCACGTTGACAATACAGTTCAAGTCCCAGACTGGACAGAAACGGTGGTCTTAGGTTTCATATCTACAACATTTTATCTCTGGAATTTCACCAGAAACTCTCGTGCAAAACTTCAAGGTAGTGTGGGTGGTGGTTAGCGTTATTAACTAGAATTCTTTGGTTTGCTTTGCTCAGTTCAGCCAAACAGAATACAGGTTAGTGGAAAGCAAGGGTGTGGGTAGCATCTATGTGGGCCAGTTCATTTACTTTAACTTTACACAGTTGTATCAACAATGGAAAGAGAAAAGAATGTAGCCTCCTAAAATAAAGTGAACATTTCAGGGAAATTGAAAGTAACGCATCGTTACAACTAGGAAATCATCATGAAGTGCATGGCTGTTTTATGGTTGGATCATCTCAGCAGTATCGTCTTTTCAAAGACCAGTACATTTTTCTCATTAACCCAAAGGTCATAAACAATACTTCATTTGTCACCAGTACATGGTGCAGTTTATCTGCAACAAATATTGAAGTGATTGGTGGTGAGAGTCAAGTGACCATGTGTGAGTTGGGGATAGTGTGGAACTTTAAAGTTCCCTGAGTTAATGTACTTTTAATAGTTTATATTTCTATAGTTGACTTAGCACCAAAAATATGGTTAAACCCACAGTGTTGTTTGAATGAGTCAGGCAGCACTCACGCTTTGGCTCTGTCATTTATCCTCGGCAAATTATTCAGCCTCTTTGGAGCCTCGACCTCTGCACCTGGGCTGACAGAAGTTGCCTATCTTATGGGAATGTTGTTAGAATTGAATGAGAAAAAGATATTTAAAGCCTTTAATATAATGCTGGTATATAGGAAGTACTCAATCAATGTAAGATAATATTATTAGTATTATTATCGCTATTAGTGACTCACTTGTCATCTCACTAAGAAAAGTTTGAGCTAGAAGGAACACGGGAGAATTTAATATTTTGACAAGCATTGCTTCCCACCCCTAAATGAATAGGGAAGCCTTATGGAGGGGAAATATTTGAAAGGCAGTAGGAAGAATATGACAACATTGCCACACCTTCTGTTTTAAAGTTTCGTGGCGTGGCTTTGTTTGGTTTGAAATTAATTCCCAGACTTATATGTCCACATTCACTTTGATTGCTAAAAGTTTTCCAAAAGCCAAGTGTCATTATTTTTTGTAGATAAAATCCTTCCTGTGATCATTACCACATTCTTGTCCTCCCTTGTGCTGTGTCCTGGCCAGATGAGCTAAACAACCAGGACAAAGCCTTGGAGTTAATAACTCCATCCACAACTCAGCCTGTGGAGTTTCACAATAGAATCCAATAAAACTTTACAGGTAAGCATGACGGTTGTGATGTTGGGGTGAGTCCACCTCAGACTGCATTGTCAGGGTGCTGCCCAGGCCCATTGATCCACTCCATCTAAACGTGTTGAATTTTATGTTTTAAAGTTGTATTATTAATATATTAACCAGAGTAACTCTGTAGCAATATAACCCAGATGTTTACCATGTGCTCATTACCAACTGGATGGTATCACCAGTATCATAAGCAAATTGCTCAGTTTGGAAAGAGTGCTGGAGTTGGAGTTGTCTTAGCCACTTGGGTTTTGAAGGTCTGAGTTGGATTGTCCATACAGCTTTCACTTTCTCCAGTGAGCAACAGTGAGCATGAACTGGGTCTGTACACACAGTACTCCAGAAATAATCGTAGGGAATGGCAACATTATTTCATTCACCATGTGTTTCCAAGTAATTTATATTAATATAGACCGATTCCAGAGAGTGGTTCATTTACCTAAGGCAGCTTCTCACACTTTATTTACTACCCTATGTTTAAAGCCTCGGGAAATAATTTTTGATTGGCACAAATGTTATGATTACAAATGGCATGATTGCCTAGAAATGATGCTGTGGAATGTTGAGGTTAAAGCTAAGATAGGTTTGTCTCGCCCAAAAATGATGGTAATGTGTGGGAGAGGCTAAAGGTGATTCTGGATATTATTTTTATGAGTAACAGGGATTTCTTTTGCAAAGTCATAATAATAGGATTAGAAAAAGTATTGTCATAGGGAACAAGTAAGGATAGTCTTTCTTGTTCTTTGAAAAGAGAGACCTTGAGACAATCCTGTTATAGTGTATTTCTTCAGCAAGAATGTGGCCCAGGTCGAAAGGTTCCCAAAGGGATATTCAGTGCTATATTCAAAGTTCAAACAACCATGCCCATGGTCACGAACATTTTACTTCTTTCTATTGTTTAGATACCAAGAGAACCAGTTTCACTTTTTAAACTGTCATGTATAGAACAACTGGTGGAGAGCAATAAAGAGCCAAAGGTGAAACGAGAGCCTGGATCTGATATGTCTCTTCAGTGAGCATGAGCAGTGTGCTTTGCCATGCACAGATCGGTTTGGTTCACCTTCCCCTTGAACTGTCTCCTTGAGACAGGATGAGCAGGTGGGTGGAGGAGGTCTGGTTCCAGAAGATACGTAGGGATGCTGTGCCTTGATCAGTACAAGGACATAACTGCCAGTGTTCTGGTACTTTAAAATCATTCCCTATTTACACAAACCTCTAAAGATCTTGCTTTGTGAACTTATTCATCCAGCCAGATTCTAAATGTAATCAATTTGTTCTTCAGGTTTAACTATGATTAAATAGAATCTTTTCTACAAGAGGCTGTTTGATTTTTCTTGCTTATTTTTGTCATAATTTATAATTATAGCAGTAACTGAAATATTCCTTAATCTAAAAATGTTCACCTAAAATTCCATGGTACCAACCAATAACATTTTTTTTCTTAATATTTCCATTCAAATCTTTGTTTACCTCTAATCACTGTGTACATATAGTTTGGTAAATATTTTAATGTAAAAGTAAATTAGAAACATTTTATAAGGTGCTGCTATACCTTCATATTCATAGTTTACAATATTTCACAGTGTGAAACATTTCATAGCTTGATAATATTTTACATGTAAAAGGTATCATAATTTCATATTATATGGTAACCATAGGCCTAATAAAAATATACTGTAAGAAAAAAACCCTGTGATTTATGCCTCCTGGGTGCTTAGCTACGCTGAGATAAAATCTTGGTGGTGTGAAAAGTCTTATTTGTACATTATTTGGAGTGACTTAGAAGTTGGTGGATGAGGATGTGACTACCACGAAACCCCTTCCATTTGTTTTCAGAGAGGTACTAGATATTATAAGCAAATTCAGTAACAAACACATTGCCTGATATATCCTGTCTTTAGACTCCTCCACATGGCCTCCACGAAACAAATATAATAACCTACAGTTTGCCAAAGACTAGATTCAGAGCATGCTCAAAACAATGGGTCCTCATAAAATCTCAACCTGTTAGGCAAGACAATCCAACAGATTTAAGGAGATAGTACATGCTATAGTAATGATCAATATTTGGTAGAAATATGAGTGTTCTAAGAATGGGTAATTACTATACATGGTTGGAGGGTGGTAGTGGAAATTAGTACCTGGCAATATTAAGAGCCCTGGCAGATGCTCAGGAATCAGAGTCAGTTGCCTTTAAAAACAGCTTAGAGAAAAAAAAGAGAATTGAGCATTATTTTTGTAACTGACCCTGACCAGGTATTCAGGAGCATAGCAAGGCCCTTGAGCTCAGCAGATAATCACTTAGGATGGTTTTTGCCACCAACAGTAATAACAGTACTTAAGACAGGACCATCAGCCCAGAGACATTACCTTGTTGATGAACCCTCATCATTTGCCTTTGCAGTCAGTTCCCTAAAAGGGCTTGGGTATTGATAGATGGCCCTCACAAATTGGTTAGGGTAACAATTGGGTCTATGATAAAGTTAGAATCCCACAAATGTTTACATGATGGTGAATTTTTGTGTCTACTTGATCAGGCTAAGAGATGCCCAGATAGCTGGTAAAACATTTCTGAGCCTGTGTAGGGTGGTGCCTCTGGAAAAGCTTAGCATTTGAATCAGTAGTCTGAGTAAAGAAGATCACCCTCGCCAGTGCAGGTGGGCATCATTGAGGGCTGACACAGGACAAAAAGAAGGAGGAAGGATGAATTTATTCTCTGTGTTTGAGCAGAGATGTCTATCTTCTCCAGTCCTCGGACATTAGTGCCTCTGGTTTTCAAGCATTCAGACTCAGACCAGAACACTCATACCATTAGACCCCCAATCCTCAGGCCTTCAGGCTCAGGCTGAATTACATCACTGGTTTCCTGATTCTTCAGCTTGCCGATGGCAGATTATAGCACTTAACCTCCAAAAATGCATGAGCCAATTCCGATATTAAGTCAATTTCTCTCTCTCTCTCTGCTATTTATTCTATTAGTTCCATCAATAGTTCCTGGAAGTTCTCCTACTAGTTGTATTTCTATGGAGAACCCTGAATAACACAGTTTGATCCTGCAGATCAAATTTTTTATCAAAAAGAAATTGATGAAATGTAAGCTAGATCATGTATTAAATTTGAAGCCATACAGATGTGAAGTGCCTGGGACCAAAAACCAGCTATAGCCATGTTCTGGTATACCACAGTAACTAAAAGGGCATGTTACATGATTCCATAGTAGTAGAGTCTAGCTTGCATGTTCCTGCTCAAACTGCAGAAATAGAACTTTCAAGTTAAGAAATCAAAAAAATGGCCACAGACCACATTTCATTTTAGCAATAATAGATGAGTTTGATGATTCGCAATATGAGTTGAAGTTTCCCAACAAAGTGCCAAATAACTACTTTGAAAATGATGAGTCCCCAAGGTCATGGACTCAGAGGATAGACTCTGATCTTTAATGCATAACATTTCAATTAAATATGGGGAGTGGGGAGCAAATAAAAAAGTATAAGACTTTCAATAAGTGAGCAAAGAACGAAGCTGAGATGAGGACTAAGGCCCAAACACCTAAGGGTAAGATGTGTACCCCATAAGATCAAGAAAGGTCCATGGGTGATGGGGACAATCTATCGACTCTTGTACTCTGGCAAATACAAAAGTCACACAAGGACTCTGAAAAAGGGTTCTTTAGCTGTTTGATGGAATTTCTAGTAGACAACAGAATGGGATCTAAATTCCCTTGAGTATAAGAAATGAAATTAAGAAAAATTTCTAGGAATTCTGTTGCATTACTAACATCTGTGTGGCGTGGTACATGGTACATAGATTTAGCAGACAGACTGCATCCTCAGCTATATTTTTATTCCCGGAGTAGCCACTGAATATAAACACTCCACGTGCAGTTAAATTTTTATACGTAATTTCGAAAAGTCCCAAACTGCTTGAAAACCACTAAAGGGCTTAGGCAAGAACTGAGTCATCAAAAGCTACTGAGCCTCAAAAACCACCGAGGAGTAAGAGTACACACTGCTAATACCTGTCTCCATGTTACCCTCAGCTTGCCTTTAAGTTCATCTGTGGATGTGATGGACAATTCCCACACATGCCACTAGCTTCTCATCTCAAGCTTCTGCTTCTCTCTGCTTTTTCCAGCACCATGAGTGCTTGCTCAGCCCACAGAAGGCAGCAGGGAAGTATCAGAATTTAATGCCCCGTTGTCAAGCATCTACCAGTGAGAGACTAGAGTCAATGGATAAGAACCCTAGTCTCTTTGACCCTCTGTGGAACAAATGTGAGGTGTATTCCTCCACATACTACCACAGTGGGCTCCCAAAGGGATTAAGCTCCAGTTGTCCACAGTGGAAATGTACCTGATCTTTAATGTAGAATCTATTGGCTTTTCTCCTTTTCTTGTGCCACTTTGCCCATTCCTTCACTTGTGCTTTCTGAGATGGCCTTCCAAATAACCTATTACTCACAAGTCTGTAGACTACCTAAAGTAATATAGGACAGATGGAACATAAGCACAAAATCTATGAAAACTACTGAATTTATGACAAAAGAAATAAGCACATCATTCTTCTCTTCTTTTCTCTTCTGTTTTTTTTTTTAATCCCCACTCTGTCCCATACAAATTAATAAAAAACTCTAAGTTACCATGTTATTATTCTGCTCAAGAACCTCAGAGCCTGGCCTCAATTTTGCAGGTATCTATTGATCTTGAGCTTTGATTTTTTTTTTAAATCATCTTATTGCTCACATTCTAGGGACAAGGAGAAACAAATGTCTGGAAAACTGACCCTGTGAAATTCAGAGACGATTAGTCTTATGTGGGGACAGTAGAGAAATGTGAAGACTTCAGCATTTCCTCAGGTGTGAAAAACTTTGGGACCAAGTACATAACTTAAATATAAAATATTTAGAGAAGCAACCATGAGAGACTAGGATGGAAATTTTTATCTATTTTAACATAAAAGCTATATTTTAAGAAGCTGTATTTGTAAACTACATAACTGTAATTGTACACTAAACATGAAGTGTTAGGACAAATTAACACTTGATGGACCTTAGCAGTTCACAATACCAGCTAAGACAGCTGCATTGCTCTAGCATGGCCAGACTTCACAAACCATGGCTGAGTGACAGTCTGACCATCATGTGTAATGCCACCCTCAGAGAAAGTACAGTGGAATCCAAAGCCTAAGGAATGGCTAATTTGCAGGACTGCCCTGTCATAAACTAGCCTGCCATTAGAGGGATAGATAGATAGACAGACAAGAGGGTATGTCACCTTTGTTCTCATTACTAAAGAGTAACTTACTGAATGTCATAGACTCTGGCATTATCCAGTCTATTACTGCTCATAACTTAAGGGCTCTAAGGCAAAAACAACGTTCTCTGGCCTGAGGTCTAGCCTGAGGTCACTGGGGACCCAGACTCTCAGATAATGCTCTTAACTTCCTAACCAGAGGTGTGGGGGGCGGGGGGGAGGAAATGTAGCTACACTAATTATGAGAATATCTGTGTCTTACAGCACAGGGTCTTCAGGCAGGAATTCTGATTATTATTATACAAGCTACAGGACATAGCCAGGGACCATAGATACTTAACTTATTTGGCATCTGATTAATGGCAGCATTGAGATTATTAGAAAGAAAGGTTAGGAATATACGAATGACTAGCTTATGGTGCAAGTGATATAGAATGAGTTTCCTGCCAAAATAACTCCTTTAAGGACCTACATGGGACTTGGAAGTGTCTATGGGCAAGCACAGGAATATTGAGGGATCATGTAAATTCTACCCAAAGGAATATGGCCTGGATTGGGGGAAGAAGTTGTTTGGGCAATACACTAAAACCAGAGATGAGATTCTAGGATAGACAAATCAGTATCTGGAATTAGAGGGGATTGTCTGAACACAGGATATCAGATATCTTCTGGCTGATTTTGCTTGTTCTGCGACTTTACACACAATGATTTCCCAAGAAATCTCTAGCCAGATCTTCAGTCTGGCAGCTGAAACCTGGTGTTCCAAAAGGCATTGAGCATTGGCTACGTGTCGTCAGGCCTAGCATCTTCAGGGCCTTGGGATGGAAGCACTTTTAATTGCAGACAGTAGACTCTTTTCTCCTTCAAACTGGGCAAAAGAGGAAGGACAGCAATTCTAGAAGGAAGTGAAGGGGATGACCTCCTCACTAAGTGCAAAATACCCCACTGAAGTGACTGATCCCTGCATTGTGAAGCCATTCATCAGGGAGAGGCTGAAGGAGGAGCTTGACCCCATTAGCTGAAAAGGCTATACAGAAGTGTAGCGGAGGACAGGGGTTTTAGGTCTGCTGGGCCAGGAATCGACGACCACTTGGCTGCTCTTCAAATCAAATATAGTGAAGAATTCCACTGTAATAGCAATAATAAAGGGAAGAAATTTGGAACTTTACTTTTTATATTTAAATCAAAAGAACAGGATAATTTGAATTCTGATTTTCATTGTTTTAGACATTAAATTCTTTGGGGTTATGATTTTTGGACGATTTATTTGAATTAAATTTTCCCTGGGAATTTGACAGAGAAGGAAGTTATATTCAAATCATTTAAAATGTTGTTGACATTTTGTTAATAGAATATTTCAATTCTCTTTAATTTATTGAACAATTAATAAACTATGTTGGACAATAAGGATCAACATAATTTGGAATGCAAATTAGAATAAAAGGTAATGATGTTTTAATGAGTTTATTTGCTCTTTTTTTTTAAATTAGTTTAATGTGATTAGTGACTGCTGTGACCCAGCCCAACACGGACTACCAGGTGCTTTGGGAGAACACACAGAGGAACAGTGGTTGGTGTTAGGGAGGGGGCCCATGAAGATGGGAAGAGGACCGACTGCCCTAACAGACTGCTCACTTCTCACAAGTGCACCATTTGGGTATGTTGCAGATAAATGTTTTCCCAATTTCTCTGTTTTTCATGAGAAAAGATTTGCTTAAACACAGCTGGCCAGTCACCCCACCCTTTGTTCCTTGCCAAGAAGGTGGACTGAGTTACCTGATTGGTGGAAGACAGCTCAAGCACTAGGGCACATTGTGGAATACCATTCAGCTTTATCAGTGAATTAGTTGGCTTTTTCTGTGGCAATAAACCATGCCAATATATCAGAGGCTAACAACCATGAATATTTATTTCTTGCTCATGTTACGTAAGAGCTGCAGGCCAGCTGTACTTTTACTCTGCTTTGCTTTGCTGGACTCAGCTTGGCTTGCCTCCACGTGCCTTCTCAGTCCAGAAACCCAGGCAATTGTCATATCCCTTATCTGAGACATGCCATTCTTACAGGTGAGGGCAAACCACACAGTTCATTGAGGCTGCTACTCCCAAATTGCAAGTATTATATCTGTTCACATCCCATTAGCCAAAGTGTGCCCTAAGACCCAGGCCCAAGTCAGTAAGGCAGGGGCCTGTGCTCTTCTCACATGACAATGCGTGGGAGCATATAAGCCTGCCATAGGGAAGAAGCAAATAGTTTGGGAATTATAATTCAATCTTCCACAACCACATAAAAAGGCAGTATTTATCTTTCCACATTCCTGAACAGAGAGTCCATCCACTAGATATAGTAGGGAAGACAGGGGTTCCAAAAACCAAACCAATTCTCCTCAGCATTTCTCAGATCTTTCATTTTTTGTCAATGCCACAGATGTGAAGTGGAATAATATTATTCAATTTAAATGTTCTTGATTACTAGTAAGGCCAAACATATTTTCACATGTTTATTAGCTATTCAAGTCCCTCTTCTATTGAGTTGGCTGTTCACATGTTTTAGTTTCTGTTTTTTTGCTTATGGATTTTTGTGTGTTTTTAATATATTCTGGATATTAACCTTTTGTTGGTTGAATATGTTGCAAATAAGTTCTCTCAGCCTAAGGCTTTGTTTTTTTTTTTCCTTCTAAAAATAATGCATTTTGAAGCACAAAATGTTTTATTTAATGTAGTACAATCAATAAGTATTTCTACTTACTTTTTATGTCTTGCTTAAGATACCATTCCTTACTCTGAGCTTATAAAGGTATTCTACTATATCTTTTTTGGAAACTTTTAACTTATGCATTTCACAAGGGTGGACTTTATAAGTTAGAAATTGATGCTTCAAGTGATTAATAAACTTTCCTAAGTTCATAGTCAATAAGTGAATGAGCCAAAGTTTTAACCCCAGTCTAATAGGTTAGCTCTACAGCAAACATGCCATTTCTATGCCAAGTTGCCACTTTTCTTAGCAAGATATTAACTTATTTTGATTTAGGCACCCTCCAGAGTGCTTTCCCAACATTTAGTATTTTCCTTATCATATTACAATTGCTTATTTAATTATCTGCCTCCAATTAAACTCCAGTATCGGGGATGGCTAAGACAGCACCTGGCTCCTTCATTGTACCATCCTAGTTTGTGGCACAAATAGAAGGGATTTAATATGTATTTTTCAGATGAATGAATATGGTGAATAATAAAACCTTATTTAAATTAATGGTTCAGTTCAGATTTTTTAAAAGTATTGATTGACCACATACTATATGTTAGGCATTGTTCTAGTTTCTGGTAGTACAAAAATAAATAAAGACATTTTCTATGCCATCTAGAAGTTTATAATCTCAAGACAAACATAGATGCATACATAAGTGAATTTCAAGTTGATGTGCCAATGGTAATAAAAGAAGTATGTATTGGTTAATTCATCTAGGTCGCTTAACCCAGAGAAAGCTACCTGGTAGAGCAGGCAGCTGAGATAAATCTTGAAGCACAAAAAGAAATTAATCAAATGAATAAAAATACAGAAAGGGTGGCGCTTCAGGTATATGGAACTAAATGCTCAGGTGAATGAAGCTGCAATAGTTCAGCATCTCTGAAGAAACATTGGTGTGTGGTTTTATTAGCACACGTAGTAGGAGCTGGGGCATGGCATGAAGTGGGACCAGAAAGCTAGAAGTGCCTAAGGGAAAAAAGTAAATGCATCATTTCCCATTGTTCATTGTAGGCAGTCTTCTGCATGCTGTGACTGACAAACGATGAACATAAAGAGTGCCATTCTTCCAGGATGGTCAGAGTGAGGAGGAGATGGAGAGAGGAGGAGCACCCCTGGAGGGGTCTTCCTACATACCATCTGAGAGCTTGATGTAGTAAAACCAATCCTCTCATGCTTTCCTAAAGTATCATTTCATCCAGTAAGAAATACACATAGACTCTAAAATGTGGACAAGGGGTGAACCTGAGCAGAGGCACAGCTTGAGAGGTGTAAGGTAGGCAGTGATAAGACTGAGTGCTTAGAAGCTTTGGGATAGCTTTGGTCATGCTTGTAGGTACAGCAGTCTAAGTAGGGGACTTTCACCAAGGCAGAACTGCCCTCGGAGGTCTAGAGTGGGAGTAAGTACTGAGGGCATACGTGGTGGGGAAGCAGAGGCAGGAAAGGTGTTTTCTGGGCCAGGGAAGTGTCTTATTTGGATAGTTGATAAAATAGCATAGCAGCATTCGACTATTAAAAACTAAACTGTTCAGTGGCAACTTTTTGCAAGCATTCTCCACTTCTACTGAGGACCCGTAGAAAGTTCAAGGACTGACAGCTAGAGCTTTAGGCAAAGGCTGTGCTTCATTCTAATCACCCTCATCTGACTGGAAGGTATCAGTGCCTCCTCCTAATGCTTTGGGATTTGAGGGTCCAGATGATCTGCATACCCTAAAGAGTATGTGCTCCTTACCATCTGACACAGCTCTTGGGACTGGGGCTGAGATCCCAGTTAGTCCCCATACTGTTCCCAATGTCAAAGAGGCAGCTACAGAGAGGTGCACTGTGTCGAGGAGAGCAGGTGAATACATCTGAAGGTAAATATATTTATTTGTAAGTTTACTTATTTATTTAGTTCATTTATGTATTTCATAAGTATTGATTGAGTGGCAAGAGAGGATACTGGTAATCCTCTCTTGGTTACCGATATAGGCTTTGCTGTCAGATGGCACTCGGTTAAACCCCAGATATGCCATGTCCTAGCTCTGTGACTTTGAAGAGGTTGTGTCTCAGCTAGGGCTCATCCCTCATCCCTCAGCTAGAGCTATAAATGTTCACCACTAAGTGTCCTATGGTTTACATAGAATGCTGCAAATGTTCAGTGCCTACTACTGCTCTTTCAACAGAGTAAGTGCTCAAGACACCTTGGCTATAGAGAGCATTGATAATGAAGAGGAGGAAAAAGAGAGGATGAGGACATGCTTTATGCCTTCCTTCCCACAAAACAGTGGGAGGGTCAGATACAATTAATGGAATGAAAGAGAGGTTAAAAGATTGAAAAGAAGAGCCGAGTGTCTATTTTCTATTGTACAGCCAATTTTCAGGCTTTGAAATGGACCACCAGTACCCCGTATGGAGGAATAACATTTCAATTTCTTTCCATTTTATTGGATGATGAATGAGCCTCTTTTAAATATTGCATTTGCATGGGAATCTCTAGTGAGCCCATGTGCTTTGTGTTGGTATGAACTGTAGCTGAGTGAAAACTTCTTTGGCCCTAGGGTTCTTTAATGTAGAACAGTCCTTTCATCAAGGAACATGTATAAAGGACCCACAGGCAAAGCCCAAGGGGATAGGATGGAGGGCGGGAGGTGGGGATAGAGGGGGTGGGGGGAGGGGGAGGGGGAAATGTAGACAACTGCACTTGAACTACAATAAAATAAATAAAATAAAATAAATTCACTAGAGAACTTGCAAATTTAAAAAAGAAAAAAGAGTCTGTGGTTTGGAGAGGACAGGCCAGTGAAGCCCACTCTGCCCACGTAGAGTGATTGCCCCGGTTCTTTTCTGCACCTGTCACATGCTAATTTGGGGTCATTTCTTCTTTTTGCCTTCCTGTTGCTTTTGAATAATCACAGGAAAAAATTTCTTTCTACTTTGTTCTAGAAGACAAAATAAGATTCATGTAAGAGTCTTAGGCTTTATGCTATTTGAGACCTCTTGCCTGATTTATATTAATGATTATGTTGTTGTGAAACAGAATGCAAACTAATCATTCTTTTAGAGGTGTGCAATTATTATGTGGAAAGTGATAATGAGTCACCCTAATGTGTACAAAAAACATGTTAGAATTATGAGTGATGGATAAGATCAAACCCACAACCTATTTTGCTGCAAGAAAATTATTCACCTCTTTTGGATGTGGTGATGGCTACTTTTGTCAGGGTTTGACTAATCTTCAATTAGTCAATCTTCAGGTAATGCTGGGGTGGGACAGAGGCTTTGGTTAACAGTTCTTGTAGAATTTCAAAACTATTAGAAAGTATACCATGACAATATTTATTATTTTAATGAAAATGTGAAATGGGGCCCAGGATGGATTTGATCATCAGATGGATCAGATTTTCATGCTATTTGTTCTGAGTGAAGCTACTGGTTGTGGGATTTCTGGAACCTGGTGCAATCCCACAGGGACTCCAAAGTTAAAATGAGAAGGGGTGGAGCAAAGCTGGGAGGCTGAAGGCAGACATTCTTCTGGGCCTAAAGAAAGA
>PVKU01010384.1:0-52681 GCA_004027475.1 Anoura caudifer | reverse complement strand
TTTTGATGAGATCCCATTTGTTTATTCTTTCCTTTATGTCCCTTGCTTTAGGGGACATATCAGTAAAAATGTTGCTGCATGAAATATCTGAGATTTTCCTGCCTATGTTCTCCTCTAGGACTTTAATGGTGTCATGGCTTATATTTAAATCTTTTATCCACCTTGAATTTATTTTTGTGTATGGTGTAAGTTGGTGCTCGAGTTTCATTTTTTTTGCATGTAGCTGTCCAGTTCTCCCAACACCATTTGTCGAAGAGGCTATTCTTACTCCATTTTATGTTACTGCCCCCTTTGGCAAATACTAATTGACCGTAGAGACTTGGGTTAATTTCTGGGCTCTCTGTTCTATTCCACTGGTCCATGTGCCTGTTTTTATGCCAGTACCAGGCTGTTTTGATTACAGTGGCCTTGTAATACGGGTTGGTGACAGGTATTGTGATCCCTTCTACTTTGCTGTTCTTTCTCAAAATTGTTGCAGCTATTCGAGGTCGTTTATGGTTCCATATAAATTCTTGAAGTGTTCTATGTCTGTGAAATATGCCATTGGTACTTTAATAGGTATTGCATTGAATCTGTAAATTGCTTTGGGTAGTATGGACATTTTGATGATGTCAATTCTTCCAATCCACGAACACGGTATATATTTTCATTTCTTTGTGTCTTCCTTGATTTCTTTCTTCAGTGTTGTGTAGTTTTCTGCATACAGGTCTTTTACCTCCTTGGTTAGGTTTATTCCTAAGTATTTTAATTTTCTTTTTACTATATCAAATGGGATTTTTTTTCTTGATTTCTGCTTCTGCTGTTTCATTGTTGGTATACAAAAATGCCTTTAATTTCTGGACATTGACTTTGTATCCTGCTGTTTGGCCAAATTCATTTATTAGGACAAGCAGTTTTTTGGCTGAGTCTATACGATTTTCTATGTACACTATCATGTCATCTGCAAACAATGATAGTTTTGTTTCCTTCTTTCCAATTTGGATGTCTTTTATTTCCTTTTCTTGTCTAATCACTGTGGCTATGACTTCCAATACTATATTGAATAGAAGTGGTGAAAGTGGACATCCTTGTCTTGTTCCTGATCTTAGTGGAAAAGATTTTAGTTTTTACCCATTGAGTATGATGTTGGCTGTAGGTGTCTCATATATGGCCTTTATTATGTTGAGGAATGCTCCCTCTATTGCCACTTTGCTGAATGTTTTTATCATAAATGGGTGCTGTACCTTATCAAATGTTTTTTCTGCATCTATTGATATGATCATGTGATTTTTGTCTTTGCTTTTCTTTATGTGATGTATTACATTTACTGATTTGAGAATATTGAATCATCCTTGCATCCCTGGGATGAATCCCACATGGTCATGGTGTATGGTCTTTTTAATGAATTGTTGGATGCAGTTTGCCAATATTTTGTTGAACATTTTAGCATCTATGTTCATCAGCGATATTGGCCTGAAGTTTTCTTTCTTTGTTGTGTCTTTATCTGGTTTTGGGAATAGGTTGATGCTGGCTTCATAAAAAGAGTTTGGGAGTCTTCCATCATTTTGGATTTTTTCAAATAGTCTGTGAAAGATAGGGGTTAGCTCTTCCTTAAATGCTTTGTAAAATTCTGTGAAACCATCTGGTCCAGGGCTTTTTTTGTGTTGGGAATTTTTTGATTACTGCTTCAATTTTATCTGCTGTTATTGGTCTGTTCAGGCTTTCTGCTTCTTCTTCATTCAGTTTTGGAAGATTATATTTTTCTAGAAGCTTGTCCATTTCACCTAGGTTTTCAAATTTCTTGGCATACAGTTCTTCATAGTAATGTCTTACAATCCTTTGTATTTCTGTGGTGTCAGTTGTAATCTCTCCTCTATCATTTCTGATTGTGTTTATTTGGGTCCTCTCTCTTTTTTTCTTGATGAGCTTGCTTAAAGGCTTGTTGATTTTGTTTATCTTTTCAAAAAACCAGCTCCTGGATTCATTGATCCTTAGAATTGTGCTTTTAGTCTCTATGTCATTTAATTCTGCTCTGATCTTGGTTATTTCCTGTAGTCCGTGTGAATTTGTTAGTTCCCAGCCACAACACATGGACCCTGCTGACTGGAGTCCACATCACTAAAATGAGAAAAAGAACGTTAATGTATTCACAGCTTTGATATGAAACAATTTTTAATAAGAAAACACCAAAATCCTTATAAACAACAGATACAGATCTTTCACAAAGAATAAAATACAAATTGTAACCAATGACATTTTACAAAAATAATGAGATATCTTTAGCCTATTTAATGAACAAAACTTTACAAGTATTTAAGACTCAATACAAGTGAGTTTCTGATGGATTGTTATATTTATATTGTATGTGGTAAACTTGTACAATTTTTAGAAAGTGATAAGGAACTATGCATTGGCCTTAAAAGTCTTACTTCTGATTGACTTAGCAAGTCTTCCTTTCTGGGCTACTTCTTTAGAAAAAAAAATTTTTTAAGTTATTGATTTTAGAGAGAGAGGAAGGGAGGGAGGGAGAGAAACATGGATTTGTTGTTCCACTTACTTATGCATTCCTTGGTTGATTTTTGTATAGACCCTGACTGGAGATCCAACCCACAACCTTGGTGTATTGGGACAATGCTCTAACCAACTCAGCTACCTGGCCAGGGCCGTTGGACTACTTCTAAGGTTATAATTAGAAATATAGCCAGGAATTAAATACAGAGACATTCATGGAATAATTTTTATACCAGCCAAAAGAGAAATACATAGTTAAGTAAAGAAGGGAAAATTCTAATAAGGTTAACATTTGCTCCTCAAACACATCAAGCTCCTTTTTTTTTTAAATAGCAGAAATAGAGAGAGCAGATTTATTAAGTGATAGTACACTCCACAGAACATGGGAGAGGGCCAACTCCAAGCAAAGATTGACCTCAGGGGCTAGAGGGATTGTATTCTTACAGGGCAGATATTTCCTGGCTAGTTTTGGCAGGGTCTTATTGTTACAGAATGGACTGTGAGTGAGTGCCTAGGCACCAACTCCACCCCCCTCACCACAGGGTCTCTTTGTACTATGGTACTTTGCCCACTGCCCTTAGTAATTGTGGCTCTCAATGCCAGAGTTTGGTAAAAAGGAAAGAAACTATTTATTTAAAAGTTATATAGGTTTAGAGCAATGACAGAATGTCGCCATTAAAATCTCAAAGTTTCTTAAAACACCTACAAACACACATAGTCCTTCCTCCCCCTGGCAGGCCAGTCTCCGAACATGCCAATCAGAAGAACTGTCCTCCGGAAGAAAAAGAACAGAAGTCCTCAGCTCACTTTTCCAGATTCCTCTCAGTCATCTATGCTCATCTGGGCCAGTCTTCCACAGTCCCCAGCACCATCAGCTGTGTCACTATGATCTCCAGTTCTTAATCCATGTGGCATCTTCTCACAGCCCACCGGTGAGAGTCCTTTCACTCCTTTCCTTCCCCGCAAGCTCTCACATTGTCCTCCCTCATTGTCCTGCATTGTCTCTACTCCCTTGTGGAGGCCCGCATTTAGTTTAAATCCCAGCCAGCAACCTCCTTTTGAACCCCATTTCTGACTCCCCCCACAATTGTCTACACCTTCCAGCACTTCTGCAGTTTTCAACCTTTCTGGGCTGCCATAGTAAGTGTGGGCAGGCGTGGACCCAAGGCGTGGAACGAACCATCTCAAAGCTCTCACACAGGTGCTGTAAGCAGGGGGCGCTGCCTCCCAGTTATGTCATGAGTCAAAGTTATGGATACCTTCTGGCACGATTCTGGCTGGAAGACTAGTCTGCTATTATGCTATACAAAATAATGTTTTTTGCATAACACATATGAAACTGGCCTGCAAAATAATCTCAATGGCCCTGCTCCATGTGTCCCATCACCCAGCTAAGCCTATTATCCTGTTTTCCTAGACACCCAAGGTTCTGGACCCTGTTGTATTATTGCACATGTAAAAGTAGTTATATTACTTTAAAACTACTGTGCATGTGGTCTCCTATGATTTTCCTTGATTGGCCACTGGGGAAGGAGGTCACACAATGTTAATTGATTATAATGCTATTATAATGAAGCAGGGGTCATGTAGCATCTTCTGGGCATGCACATTCATGATTCACCATGATTCAGCACTTTTCTAGAATGCAGGAACAATTGATCCTTGAACAGGGTCTCTGTCTCCTATCTATGTCTTTTATCTTTGCCCTGGGGCACCTCCAGAATCTCCTTCTTAACTCCTGCCTCAACTTTTCCGCTGAGAGAGGTGGTTCTCAAAAATCTTTTGGGGATTGTTGAAGGGCAAAGATCATTCTTCTGTAACTTCTTCCCACTCAAGCTCCTTTTCCTGTCCCGGCTGTCAGCACAGCCCTTCTGGGAGAACCAACTTACTGGAGAGCCTTGCAAACAGTGAACATTCCTGACGACCAGTTGGACTAATTAACTGCCCCAAATGGATCTCCCTTGTCCTGTGTTTGAAGTGCAGCTGGGAATATGGGAGCACACCTTGGAATCTATGGAATGGGCAGTGAAGCCTCTTCCCAGGCCTCCCTCTATGGCTCCAGGCAGTTTCACAGGTGAGCAGGAAAGGTTAGCCAGGGGCCAGCTGAGAAGGAGTGTGGATGACTGGAGGAACACAGAGCAGGCCTGGGATTAGGATAAGTGGAGTGAGGCATTCCCCTGGGGGCAAAATTTAACAGGATGCAAAAAAATTCAGTGCTCAAGGTGAATGATATTTTAATGTAATATTTTAAAAATCAGTAGTAACACAAAAAATAAAACAATGACAGACCAAAACCAAAAGAAAAACAAAAACCCCCCAAATCCATGATGAAGAAAACATTAAAGACAAGATCTCACAGTGCCATGCTAAACCATACTAAGCCTGAGGCAAAAAGGAAAGTGTTTGTCCTTATCATTAGGTTTTTGTGTGTTTTTTAAGTGGTCATTTATTTTTCAGAAATTTAAAGCAGTTGAAAAAATATCGAGAAATTTCAAAGTATGTTTATTCAACGTGTCACTGAGAAGTTAGTAAATGATGACAGCAAGGCAAATGTCAAAATGCCCGATCGTCCTCTGAAGATGAGCATGAACATAAAGACCCGGGACACAATGGAACAAGATTTTTCTTGAGCATAGCCCACTAGTCACAACAAATAAAAGCTTTTCCAACATGAGAACTTAATAAATGAGGATCCAAAGATTACTGTTTTTTTAAAAAGTGTGTTTAAGATGATTAGCCATAATTAAGCCTCTTACAGGAAACTTTCATCCCTCCCTTCCCATCCCCTGAAAGAAACCTCTAGGTTGAGCTACCAAAGATGAGATTCTGGGGAAACAGGCAGAACAATGAATGGGAAACCATAAAAACACACTGGGGAGTGGGTCAGTTCAGGGTGCAACTCTCAAGATAAAGTTGTTTTCTGGGTTCTCAGGTCAGAAGCCTGAGGCTCCTAACTGCAGGTACCTCACATCCCTTCACCACAATCCCATTTTCCTACCTCCTGAAAAATCACCAGAGCCCTCAGCTTCAAACCCCCTTCTCTTTTGTGAGGAGCAAGGGGGCCCATGCCCAGGTGGGCACTTGGGCACAATATAATGTTATTTAAGACAACTTCCAGAGAATCATGCCTGATGGAGTGGGGATGAGGAAGGAGTTTCCTCTATATCAACTTAACAACAAAGAATAACAGAAAATAAAATCTCAACAAATAGGTCTCTTCTACACACTAATGCTAAAGTGAATTCCAGATGAACAAGATTTAGGAAAATACTCCGTATTCTAAAGGTTTTGTGATGGGGAAAAGCCATTCTAAGCATGATTTCAGATTTAAATATCAGACAGTTAAATGTCAAGAAGATTGGAGGGCTTTTTGGTGTTTGTTTTGATTTTATTGTAATATTACATGTACCCATTTTTAAATGTAGAATTTTTTTCCAATACTTCTAAAGAAAAACAGCAGTGTCCTGCTCCAACCCTCCACATTACTTATCTCTGTTCCTCAGAAGCATGATTTAAAGCTTTAGGGGCTTATTATGGCTTTATGTCTATATTTATACATGATAATCTTATAGTGCTATTTCTTGATATCTAGTTTCATATATTAGCCTGTAAACTTCTTATTCTGGCAAACGAGAATGTAATTTTTTGGCATTTCTTCAACATTTATTTCTTTGCATTCTTTCATCATAAAATACCACAATTTCTGGGAAAATTGTGGTATATACATTATCATGATAAATAATAAATTATCATGATACATAATGTATCCTGAATATGTTCTTTTTATGGTACAACTTTCCTTTCTCTAGGGTCAATTTTTTTATTCATAAATCCATTCACTAATTCCCCACCCCTCTGATCATCATATCCACCAAACGCATCAAATATTCTATTTCCTCTTTCCCCTTCCTTTTCTCTTTCCCTGAGATATTTCTCCTGGAGGCCTCACCCTCGCCCCCTGCCACCCCCACTCTCATGTGTGTTTCTTGCTCCCTAGGCTTCTCTTCCCACTGTTTTTTTCTAGACTTTTCCTTCTCCACCCTCCTGGGACTTTCTTCTCCCTCTTTCCTATATCATAAACTACAGTTTCCAGAAATTGTATCATTATTTTTCTTGTATTTTTCTATTATTTTGTGGAACATACTCTCAAGTAGATTTCTAAGGATGGGAGTTAATTTTTTGAGGCCATGTGTCTGAAAATCATATTCCTTCAGAATCTGGAAGGCAACTCTCATGATCATTTAATTTATAGTTTGCTGATTAGAATTCAATATCATCCTAATCCCTAATGCTTTGTACATAACTGGTTATTTATCTTTCTGAAGAAAACCAGTCTTTTAAAGTTTCTTTCCTCTTTTGTGTTGTTTTGTGTGCACATATCAGATTACATCTATCTTGCTGTGCATTTTCTGGCTATTTTCAGCTTGGGAGTTCATGTCTTTTCATGTTAGAAAATGTTCTTTTTCTTCTTTGCTGATAACTTCCTCTCTGTTTTCTTGGCCCTCAATTTTAGACTCTGTTATTTTGATTTTGGTCTCTCAAACCAATCTACTTTCTTTATTGTCTTCTCTTGGTTTTCATCTTATTGTTCCACTTTGTGAAGTTTTAAAATTTTTCACACTGATTCTTCATCTTATTTTTTAAAATATCTAGTATATTTTGTTATTTTAAAGTCCTTTTTTATTCTCTAGAAATTTATTTGAATAACTTCTCATTATTGTGTCATGGAGTCAGTGTTTTTTTTTTTTATTTCTTGAACATACTACAGTGTAGTGTTCTGGATTTTTTTTCCTACTCCCATCTGTTTCCTTCTTGCACCTTAAACAATTTTTTAAAACTATTTAGGTTGATGTCTTTTATGTTAGAGTCTTCCTTCAACTACTTGATCCTTAAATAGTAAAGTTTAAGAGCGAGGTGCTAAACACACAATCGGAAGCTTGGATGGGGGTTGCTGTGTGTGGGTTTCTCTGTTTCAGGTACAGACGAACCATCTCAATGGAGGGAACTCTTACCTCCAGTATCTGTAATATTTTTCTTTTTTTGTGGATCAGTTTTCTAGAGAGAATCCCTGCACCTTCTCTTTGTACCTGGCAGGAAGCCTAGCTGCTGGTGCTCTCAAGGCTGAGTGGGAACTGATAACTGGGGTGGGGTTATCTCAACAATTCATTGTGTAGATTTACATCTGAGTTTTCTTTTTCTGTGTGCCATCTTCATCCTAAACTTTAACTCACATCCATGAAACCGGAGCCTTTTTAAATTTTTAAAAATTATTGTTCAATTACAGTTGTCTCCACTTCCCCCCCTACTCCCCCCCACCCCTAACCAACAAAACAAACAAGCAAGCAAAATCCAACCAGAGACACAGAAATTAAAAACCAGAGCCTTTCTGATCACATTTTGGCCTTTTGCTGGGGAGCACAGGGGGTGATGTTAAACTGTGAAGGTGCAAAGTAGATTAAGAGCTGTTTCATTTTATAGCTACTGCAGTGTGCTAGGCTGGAGGACACGAGAGCATATTCTTTGCTTCAAAAAGGAAAATGGTTAAGTTTTGAATTATCACAGGGTTTTGGTTATGATAAAAACACTATAATTTTGCAAAATCCTCAGTCTTTGTTTAATTTTTAATATGACAAACTGACAATGGGTAGGAATGTTATCAACACATCTTTTAGACCTTGTTAGTGGAACTGGTGTCTGTGTATCATCCAGGGAGACAGTATTATTCCTGATACACTATCAAGAAGACTTCTGCTAGACCCTCCTGAGCTAGTTCAAGGAGCAGCTGCTATTGAGATTTGCAATTCCTGAGGGCAACCATTCCAATGCTAAACTCATTAACCATGAATTACTAACAGCGTGTGCCATGGGCCTGGAGTCCCACTGGATCATCAGCAAATGAAGTTTATTTTAAGACTCCTTCGACAACTGGAACCATTAGCCTCCATTCTGACCAGTGGAGTAAGAAGGATTGATCCCCAGGACCCCTTGATTTATCTAAGCGTGTACATTTCTATTGTGAAATTTAGTAGACATGTCACCAACACATATGTGAGGTTGTTTTTTGTTTTATTTTGTATCCTTTCATTGCTTTGAGAGAGAGAGAGAAACATAAATGTGACGGGACTGATCCCACAACTTTCATGTGTGCCCTGCCTGACCAGGAACCGAACCCATGAACTTTGGTCTATGGGACCACAGTCCAACTATCTGAGCCATACCAGCTAGGGCACATACCTGAGGTTTTGAAGCAGAGTCTTCATCAAGACTCTCCTCTTCCTCTTCTTCCTGGCAAACTCTGCATTGCATCTTAAGTAGCTCCAAATAAGTAACTGGGTGATGTGTAGTGTCTCTCTTGCATGGCAACTAAAGTCCATTCTTTGTTGACTAGATCTCATTTTTGTTGGCTGTTTTAAGGAAATTTTTGGCCAAACTCAATATATGTGTTTATTTTTCTTTCATATTTTTCTTTTTTAAAAAACATTTTATTTATTTATCTTTAGAGGGGAAGGGAAGGAGAGAGGGAAAAAGGGAGAGAAATATCAATGTATGGTTGCCTCTCATGTGTCCCTTGCAGGGAACTGGCCTGCAACCCAAGCATGTGCCCTGACTGAAAATCGAACCGCAATCCTTTGGTTCACAGGCCCGTGCTCAGTCCACTGAGCTACACCAGCCAGGGCTCTTTCGTATTTTTTAATAAAATACTTAAAATATTAGATATTGATAAATATTCAGAGAATTAAAATAATATGATGTGATAAAGGCTAAGTAATTTACAAGGGGGTTATCAGTAGGGCTTTTGATGAATTGCTATTTATTTATTTATTACTTACAACTGCATTTTTATTATCTCTCCATTTCAAAGCAGTTCACGACCAGCACAGTGCCTTTCTTTCTTTTTCTTTCTTCCTTCCTTCTTCTTCCTTCCTTTTTTTCTTTTCTTTGTTCCTTTCCTTCTTTCTTTCTCTCTCTCTCGCTCTTTCTCTCATTTCAATAAATGAAATTATTCCTTTAACAAAAAGGCACTATTCTTTCAAATAGGTAAGCAGAGTTTCCTACTCATCCCTTCCCTTTCTCCTGTAGGGACTCAAAATAATACCCTAGAAACATTCAGCAAAGCGAACTTTAGCCTTCTTGACTCCTGCGCTGGCATGAGGCCAATTCTCTTCCCTGGTCTTTTGATCTTGGGGTCGTCCTTCAAGGCTGATTGCAAAGTTTTCACATCACAGATGCTCATGCTGCCCTCTGTAACTGCAGTGCAGAACTGCAAGCACTTGGCCTTACCCCACTGATCTCCGAGATGTGGCCAATGCTGTTCTTGTGCAGTGAGCCCAGAGCCACTCCAATGTCCACACCGACCTCACAGCTCATCCTCTCGTTGAGGCTCTAGCACTGTGAACTTTGCTTGGGCATGTCCAGCCACCCATGCAAGCTCAGTGTCCCTGAGGCACTGGTGTAAATAAAAAGCACCAGGAAGCAGCTGTGGCCCACGGCCATCATATTTTCTATGATGAAGATCAGGGCCAGCAGCAGCAATGTTTCAGAGGCCAGAGTCACTAGGGCCACCTTTTTGTTAGCATAGGCTTAGTGGGCACATGGTGCCGTCACAGCTGACTGAGGCCTCTTGGCTGCAGACGGCATACACCCAGCTGCAGCTACGGCTGGACTTGAGCTTCAGCTCCCTGAAGGGCATTCTGTAGCCCTGGGCAGTGAATGCTGGTCACTCCTTCACCTCCTGGAGTAGGTTGAGAAGATCCGGTACCTGAAGCCTTAGGAGCTGTTGGCCCGGAGCTCATTGTTGGGGTACCTGTCCAGATGGAGGACAGTGGAACAAATGCACATCTTGAAGTACTTGCACACCCACCAGCCATTTTCCTGCTGGAAAAAACAGATGGAGATTACACAGGAGCTGCTGCCCACAGTGTACTTGTTCTTTGGGGACCCAGCACACACAATGAGCAGCCAGGTTGATTCACAGGATGATGAGTGTGGGCTTCCCTTAGCCGCCCTTCAGCATCCACATGTAGGCATTACAGCCTGAGTGGTAGGTATAGATGTAGTTACTCTTAGGGGCCCATACTATTCCTTGAGATTGTGCACCTCCTGATGGTGGGGGCAGATGTCAATCTGTGTTCAGTCCTTGTTCCAGGTGTGGCAGCTGATGGGCTGCTCCAGAAAGTTGTGGTAAGCTGTGATTTCTCAGCTTCTCCAGATGCCCCATCACAGACTCTGGGAAGTTGACATGATGAACTGGCTCTGGAACCTTCAGACACTTCCTCCAATAAGCTGATGTTTAAACTGAAATCTGGCCGTAGCTGGTGTGGCTCAGTTGGTTGGACATTGTCCCCTACCAAAAGTTGCAGGTTCAATTCCCCATCAAGGCACACACCTAGGTTGAGGATTCCACCCTGGATACGAGCACCTGGGTGGGTACAATCCCCAGTCTAGGGTGTACAGGAGGCAATCAATAGATCTTTCTCTCTCTCCCATTGATGTTTCTCTCTTTCTAAAAGCATTGAAAAAAAATGTCCTCACATTAGGATAAAAATAATTAATAAACTGAAATCTGAGTGTTAATAAGCTAGCTATGGGAAGATAAAAGGAATTTCCCATCTTAAGTTCACAGGGAGCAGTTCCGGCAAAGGCCCTTAGGGCAGACGTCCTCCTCTTGTCTGCTTTTTCCCTTTGGTAATATTGTAGGAGAATTAATGTCATATACTCTGGTGGCTCGATTATTTTTAAAAATATTTTATTTCTTTATTTTTTAGAGAGAAGGGTAAGAAGGGAGAAAGAGAGAGAAACATCGATGTATGAGAAAGACATCAATCAGTTGCCTCTTGCAAGCCCCCAACCAGGGACCTAGGCTGCAACCCAGGCATGGGGCCCTGACAGGGAATTTAACCAGGGACATTTCAGTTTGCAGAATGATGCCCAATACACTGAGTGGGTGGCTTGATTTGATGTGAGATTAGTTCTCCTGAACTTTTATTTACTTTAGTTTAAAAAAAGAAGATTTTATTTATTTATTTTTAGAAAGAGGGGAAGGGAAGGAGAAAGAGAGGGAAAGAAACATCCACTCGAGAGAGAAATATCAGTGGGTTGCCTTTCATAGGCACCAGCTGAGGACTGAACCTGCAACTCAGCCATGTGCCCTGATGGGGAATCCAACCGGCAACCTTTTACTTTGCGGAGGACTCCTGACTAACCAGTTGCGACAGTTCTCCTGAACTTTTAGATGAAGGTTTGTCCTCACTTCCCTAGGTCTTCCTCCCATTGATTTTGAGTCATGGAGCATTTCTTCTGAGATATCCTGTCTTTGGAACCCATCCTCCTCTTGTATCATGATCCTTTCTTTTCCTTATTTCTCTTGCCCTCTGTGTGCCCAGTCCCACACCTCACATTGCCTTCAGTATGGGGCCTGCCCTGGAAGGAAGACCCCCACCCAGTTTTGAGAGACTTGTCCGCAGCCCTCACCATAAGTCCCTTGCCTATTTCATTTGGGGACTGGGCAACTGTCCTGCTCTACAGCAGCCACCTGTGAGTGGCGGTGATCACGGTGGGTCCTCAAGGCTTTTCTGTGCTTGCCCCAACAGGTGCCAGTGTCTACCCTCTGCTTTCTCCTCTGCAGCTGCCAGGGCCTGAACTTCTAGGGTGTTGGTGGTTTGTCCTTGCCCTATTTTTATTTTGGTGTTTGTGAAGATAGCTTGTCACATAGTTTTGTTGTAAGTAATGATCATGGTTTTTTTTTTTTTTTTATTTTGGTTTCTAGATTCTCTGTTTTTATGTGGAGATTTTGTGATATTCCATAGTAGGCTGCTTGCTACTGCCACATTCCTGGGTCTCTCTCTTAAAGATCTCAGAAAGACAGAGTTTCTCATCTGTCTTTGACTGTTAATCCTCCAGGAGAGGAATTTGCACAGCAGTGTGAGTTAACTCACTAATGAATCCATTTTCTTTAGTGTGCCATCTGGAAGGAAGAGGGAACACTTACCCTGCATGTTCTCATAGTCACTCTCCACCTGCAGCCAGGTGGCTGCCTATTCTTCTCTCCTCCATGGAAGCAGTGCTGCCCCGTCTGCCAGGACCCAGCTTTCTTACAGGCAGAAACACCTGCTCCTGACTCAAAGAACCCTGCTCTTTAGAGAGACTCCTGGTGGAGCCTGAGCAGTAAAACAATCCTTCGAAGCACAAATGAGTTTCCATTTCTTTAAGAGTTTTATTTTTTAGAAAAATCAGTTGTTTCCCTTCCCTTGAATTGCTTGGCCTCTTACATCAACATCTCTAAATTTACCTGGCACATCTGTGATTATAAGACAGGTATGAAAAAGAAATAACTATTAGATTTGGACAGTTGGGTGCTGCCTTAAGTGTTTTATCCATTTCTCTCTTAGATCTGTTTTTTAAAATAATTTAATGTATTTTAATAGCAAACTTACAGGAACAGCATAGAAGACAGACAACACTAAAAACATACTTGCATGTAGGACAACTCAGAAAAGTATAGTGAATGAATGGAATCTACTGTATAACAAAAATGCTACAAACACTGTTTAGTTGCCATCAATAAGAAATTTACTTGTTTTTAAAAAATGCAAATGCTGGCATTGTTCAAAAACATTTAACAGGTTTATTTATATTAATATAAAGTTGAACTGCCAAAACTTGTTCACTGAAACATCCTGACTTGTATTAATGCTTTATGTCTTTGCATTTATATCAAAAAAATTTAGCCACGGCTGGTGTGCCTCAGTGGATTGAACACTGGCCTGCAAACCAAAGGGTCACTGGTTCAATTCCCAGTCAGGGTACATGCCTGGGTTGTGGTCCGGGTCAGGTCCCCAGTGTTGGGCACACAACAGGCAACCACACGTTGCTGTTTCTCTCTCTCTCTCTTTCTCCCTCCCTTTCCCTCTCTCTAAAATAAATAAATAAATAAACACTCTAATTTAAAAAATGCACACACAAATGAAAATGGAGAAATTGCCAATACCTGATTTCTGTCCCCTGTTTTCCACTTGCATTCATATACTTAGGTACCTTTTGACCCCATGGGAAAAAAATATCTAACATTCAGAACTACCAGGAACAGGAAGAAGAAATTTTTTTTTAAAGAATGAAATGTTTTGCATCATAGTGGATTCTTAAGCATGTTCTCCACGTATGCAATGGGCTAGTTGGATGTCTTTGGCATAATTGTTACGTTTTTGGCATGGACAGCACCTAGGTTGGTGTCTTCAAAAAGGGCAACCAGATGGGCCTCACTTGTCTCCTGGAAACCAATAGCTGCACTCTGCAAGTACAGATCTGTTTTGAAGCCCTGAGCAACTTCTAGCACCAAGGGAAGTTTGAGAATCAGAAATTCAGTGGACTTCTGATAACGTCTAATTTCACGAAGTACCACAGTACCAGGCCTGTAACGATGAGGTTTCTTCACTCTTCCAGTAGAGGGCGCACTCTTGCGAGGAGTTTTGGCAGCTAGTTGCTTCCAGCGTGCTTTACCACCAGTCAGTTTGTGGACAGTGTACTTTATACAAGCCATGGTATAGAGACCTCTTTCCTTACCCACCCTTCTCTTTCTTCGGAGCTCTTAGGGAGCTGAAGGAAGTGCTGGTGTTAGAGAGTGATGGAGGCTGCAAACACAATTCTAGACCTGCTTTTTAAAAAGTTCTGTTTCTACGTATGGAAGTCTCACTTTTGTACCCAAAGAATGTTTTTTAAAAATGCATTTTTTCAGTTTATTTATTTATTTATTTATTGAATTTATTTATTGAATTTATTGGGTGACACTAGATAACAAAATTATGCAGGCTTCAGGTGTACAAGTCTACAACACGTCATCTGAACACTGTATTGTATGTTCACCACCCCAAGTCAAGTCTCTGTCCATCATCATTTATACCCCATACTGTCTTTCACCTACCCTATCCTCCTCCCCTTGGCAATCACCACACTGTTGTCCATGTCCATGAGTTTTTTTCCTTCTGTAAAATTTTTTTCTCAACCCCTACACTCTCACCACTAAGCCCCCCAACAATATCCCCTGACAGTTGTCAGTCTGCTCTCTATCTATGAATCTGTGATTATTTTCCTTGTTAGTTCATTTAAAAATGCAATTTGTTATTCTTTAATGGCATTTTTTTAAAGTGTATAATGGCAAAAGAAAAAGGGAAACCAGATAAGAAAAGTGAAATTACATATTCCCTAATTAAAGAGATCTAGTGGCAACACATTTAAAAGCTATTGTTCTGGAGTCATCTTGCAGTCATAAGACTCCTACTTAGAATTGGAAGGCAAAGACCACTAAAGCCCGGTAATCAATATACAGTTTGGAAGGAAACGGTTGGATTTGGTCTCTTCGATTCCATGTGGTGTTTGGGTGAGTGTTCTCCCTCATGCATGTGCTACATGTCCTATGATCCTGTAACAACCTACTGGTTTTAGTTTCAGTCTGAACCTGAGGAAATAAAGCCAAAGATCATATGGCAGAACATTACCTTAGTTTCTGATCCAACAGGATGGGTGGCACCTGAGAATTCACATTTTAACAAGCTTTCAGGTGGTGCTGATACTGTTTACTGATGACGCTTCCCTAAGGCCCTAAAGCCTCTCATCTGTCTATACCAGAGTCTGTCCACCTGGTGGCGCAGTGGGAGCACCTCCTGACAGGCTGTCAGGCCCAGCTCTTCCTCTCCCTGAGTGGTGGGTACCTGTGCACCAGGTACCCTCCCACTGCCCATTGATATCCTTTCTCTTGTAGTAGGACTTTTTCGTTAAATTGTCATGACCCAACTTCTGCTGTGGCATTTCAGACCTCAAATGTAATAAAATTTTAAATGGAACAAACTGGTAATGAATAATGAGTTAATGAACTTAGAGACCATTTGGCGCCAGTATGACCAGCATATGCAAAATAGAGCTGAGGAATGTGAAAGGGTCATACTTTTTCTTCCTTGTTCTTCCCATTTGTCAGAGTCAGTAGAGGATGCATGTACTTGTGATATTAATTTCCTAAACATCTGTCATCCTTCTTCCTCATTTTTTTGCATAGTGCAACGTGAGCTATTTTTGTTTAAATTATACTTGCAACTGACAGCAAAATAAGCATAAGGGTTTGCATGACTCAGTTATGTTAAAAGAAGATGTTTACTATTTGGGGAGAAAGAAAGCTAACTGAAAATGTAACTATATATTAGAGAAAATTAATATAATTAAATTATAATTTTTAGTGGTAAAGTCAATGTGATAGTTAAAAGCAGGAATCACAAATAAAATATTTATTAACTACATAGAAAACTGCACGATCAAAGTTTCCAAGAAGTCTGTGATGGGCCTGGTTATTTGTATACCCAATGAATTTCTGTACAAAAATCTTGAATGTTTGGTGCAAGTCATATAATTACATTATAAATTAAATCAATGATTTCTAGTAGTTGTTCAAGTGATGTGGAGAAAGCAATTATCAAGAATGCACTTTTGTGGAGAAAATAATCTCTATTAGAGAAAATAAAAGGCATGGAAAGAAATGTCAGATTCTTTTGATACAATAAGATTTCTAAACACTTGATTAGCAAAGAGTGTTTATCAGAAATCTCTTTTTTTTTTTGCATGTTTTATCACATTTCAAATTAGCAAAGAATATTGCCTTTTGTCAATGCCAAAATGAGGAGAAAAAAATTTACTTGTTGCTAGGAGGAAGGAAAATAATGAATAAAAAAGCAGGTCACCTTTAAGGATGATTCTTGGCACATTCAGAGCCTGCAGAAGCAGTGGTAACTTGGACAATCCTTGCCCACTAAGCACCCCCAGGGTCTACTTCTCAGATGTGAGCTTGTTTGTGGTCTCTGGTTGGAGGGAGAGAGGAATCAAAGGATCAGACAGTAAAATGTGTTAGAGAGGCAACCTTGAATTCACAGTCACAGGTTAATTTCAAATGAAATTCTACATTTTT
Organism: Anoura caudifer; assembly: GCA_004027475.1. Classification (NCBI taxonomy): domain Eukaryota; kingdom Metazoa; phylum Chordata; class Mammalia; order Chiroptera; family Phyllostomidae; genus Anoura; species Anoura caudifer. The sequence continues at coordinate 36,246 of PVKU01010384.1, read as the reverse complement.
TATTTACTGGTTTTATAGAGAGAGGAAGAGGGAAGGAGAGATAGAGATTGATTTGTTGTTCCACTTATTTATGCATTCATTGGCTGAGTCTTGTATGTGCCCTGTATGAACCCACAACTTTGGTGTATTGGGACGAAGCTCTAACCAAATGAACTACTCAGCCAGAGCTGGAATCTACATTTTAATCATCATACTTAGGGTATAGGTGCTACTCAGTCTTCTTTCTTGTAAGAGAAAACCTGCATTCCCACAGTGTTAGCTTAGGATGATGTAACAAACACCACAGATTGGGTGGTGTTTAAACAATATAAACTTATTTTCTCACAGTCTGGAGTCTGCAAGTCTGAGATTAACATGTCAGCAGTGCTGGTTTCTCCTGAGGTCTCTCTCCTTGGATTGCCAATGGCCGTCTCCGCCCTGTGTCCTCACATGGTTGTCCATCTGTGCATGTCTGTGTCTTAATCTCCTATTGTAAGGACACCAGTCATATTGCAGTGGAGCCCATCTTAAGGCCCTCATTTTACATTAATTATCTCTGTCAAAACCACATCTCCAAATACAGTCACAATACATGGATTTGACACGGGCAGGGGGTAGAGGGCAGGGTGATATGGCAGCCTTAGCAAACTAACACACGCAGCTTCTAGACATGAGTGATCTGAAGAAACCTCTGCCAGAAAGGAAGTCCATGACTCAGCAACCATACTAGGTGGTTGTCATGGTTGTCCCTAAGGGACAAACTCCAGTCAGTTGTTAACCACTCATGTAGGGTACTTTTGGCTCATTAGGGGAATGAGAGTCTTTTGTAGGCATTCTACATCCAATGAATAAGATGCTGTTAAATTTAAAATGTTTAGCAACAGCTCAATCACTGTTGCTGATGAGACACTAGTGTCTTTGATTAAAAACCGGTGGTGTTTCCTGCAGTATGAGAAAGTTCATATGTAGCGAACACTGCAGAGTGCCCTGGGAGAGGAAGTGTGCCTGGATCTGTGGTCAGGGCTGTATTCTAACTGGCTGTAAACTGACAAACCCCTCCCCTGCTAGTGTTTCTGCACTGAACACTCTGACAAACACATGCATGTTTAGGACTATGGCCCCTCATGGGATACAGAGCCCTTTGCATTTTAATTCATAGGAGCACAGAGTGCTACTGCCTGAAAACAGGCAAGCAGGCCTCCCTGAAGGGCAGGGAGGTAAAGTGGTACAGGGTACACAGCAGGGTCATGGAGCATCCTTTCTATGAGTGGTCTGGGTCATGGCTGCCAAAGACACAGAAATGGCATCACCACTGAGAGGACCTTTGTGGCAGCTATTTCTAAAGTGCATCTGGACCAGCAGCATCAGCATCACCTGGGAATGTCCTGGAAATCCAGATTCCTGGGCCCCATCCCAGATCCACTGAATCAGGAACCTGATTGTGGGGCCTGGCACTCAGTGTTTAAACAGGCCCTTGAGATATGTAGGGTTGCAAGATGTAGCAAATAAAAATAAAGGACACACAGTTAAATTTGACTTTTAGATAGGTAGTGAATAATTTTTAGTATAAGTATATCCTAAATATTTCATGGAACATACTTATACCAAAGCAATGATTTATTGTTTATCTGAAATTCAAATTTAACTGTGATTTGGCATTTAATCTGGCTGTTCTACTTCCAGAGGATTCTGAAGCATGCCAAAGTTTGGGAACCACTGACATAGAGACTTTGTCTAAGTCAAAAACTGTTCTAGCAGCTCCCACAATGAACTCCAAAAGTCTTATTTCTTTATATTCCTCCTCATTTTTCTCTCTCCCAGTCCCTTTTATGACTACTGACCCTTTTTATGAGCCTGAGTGCTAGCTTACCCAAATCAAACAGAAAAAATGTGGTTGTATGTTCATCTTGTACCTACCAAAAGGAATTTGAAATACAGATGTCACTGGGGAGAAGGACAATGGTCCCATTAGCATTTGCCAGCTAGATTGCTTTCATTTCCTCCTCATCTCTTGCCCTTATATACCTCATAGCACTTTGGATTAAGGTTTGTTCTGATTAGCACTGTTACCTGAAAGTATTAGGTAGACTTGTTCCCACAAAGGTAGACTTTGAGAGCATCATTATGGCTTCCCCACACCCACCCCCCACCACCAAGTTTCTCCCACAGGAGCATGAATGTCATGCAGGGAACATAGTAATCTCCCAGATCACCATTGTTATTAAATTGCACCATGAAACAGTGCATTTCTAGAATATAGACATTTCAGCCAAGCATTATACTATTATGTCTTGTTATTTTTCTTTTTTAATTACATTTTATTGATTATGCCACTACAGTTGTCCCGTTTCTCCCCCATCATTCCCCTCCACCCTGTACACCACCTTGCTTTACTTTATGCTCTATGAGCTGTGAACTATCAGTTAAATTAAAACAGCAGAGTCCTTTAAATTTTTCATATCTATGGTTATGCCTTAAAAGAAGGTAGTCTATAGCTGCACGATTCTCCAATACTGCTTCTCTGACTTGTCCTAGTTCTTGACTAATGGCACTGATGGCTTGTGAGGTGGCATTCAAAGCTTTAGCCATAGTGCAGGCTAATCTGCTTATTTCTACATTCAAATAGGTTACCGTGGCTGACATTACAAATATAGTTAAAGACACATATTCAGCAGGGCCAAAAAGGTGTAAGTCACCGATGCAGTTAGGCGTAAGGGAGAGATCCCCTTGAACCCGTGTCAAGCGGGGCTTCTGAGGAATAAACACTATCAGTCTTCCCCGAGAGCACGGCCCCCCAGAGCTGTTTGCTGGAACATAAGAATAGACAGTCATTTCACATATCAGGAACCATCCTACTGGCAGTTTAACATGAGCATAAGCATAAGATACCTCAGTGGTGGTGGTGCAACTCATTTTCACACCTGCTGAGAACACAAGACAGTTTTAGTACAGTTGACATAAGTTGCACAGTCTCTAGCTGGGGCTACATTAGTGACTTTCAATGAAAACATTTCCCTGACCTTTATAGTTACCACTGGTCCCCAATTATAAATGTCAGAGTAAGTCATTTTCTTTTCAATGTGATCAAACATAGTATAATTTCTAAGGCTTTCCAAAGGGGTACAGACACTTATGAGACATGCAGTGAAAGTTTGCTCAACATAAGTTCTTCCTGCAAAGCAAGAGTCAGAAATGTTCAGAAAAATTTTTGCTAAATATACCCAAATATTTTCATCTTGTTTGAATGGAATAAGTTGTCCCTAACAAGGGGTTAAACAAGAGGTAAAGGAAAGAACGTAAGTCATTTTTTTTTCAAAGATGACTTTCCGATCTTCCTCCTGTGTTTTCTTTATTCTGGTGTGATGAGTCTAAGGTTTTATTTTTGCCAGTTTCACCATGATGAGGTGGTGAGGAGTATGTCCCAAGGTTCAGTCCACTTTCCTCCTAGTTGGTTTTTGGAGATGCTGTCATCCAAATCTCGAGTAGCATTTTGTCTGCAAACCTGTGGGAGAAAAGCCTCCAATACAGGCAAGGTCATTCATCACAGCTAAGGTCTGACTTAAAAGTTGTATATATTGTTTACCTTCAGTTTTTTATCTATACACATTATCTCTTACTCCAATTGTGACCTGAAATGGCTACCTGTACACAATTTTATAGGGACTCAACTGAATCCCACTTCGAGGAGCCACCCTTATCCTGAGCACGGCAATAGGTAAAGCCTGATCCCAATGAAGATGAGTTTCTTGACACAGTCTGGCTATATTTTTCTTCAAGGTATGGTTCATCTTCTCTACTTTCCCAGAAGCCTGGGGTCTCCATGCAATGTGGAGTCTCCACTTAATTTCTAAGATTTTACTAACCTTCTGTGTGATTTCTGAAATGAAAGCAGGTCTGTTATCACTCTGAATGCTGCCAGGGAGACCAAAGCGAGGAATTATTTCCTTCAATAATGCTTTCACTGCTTCTGAAGATTTCTCTGTTCTAGTGGGATAGGCCCACTAGAAAGTGGTGTCCATCCTGAAAAGGTGTCCACAAAGGTTAACAAATATTTCCACCCTCGGAGCCTTGGCATCTGGGTAAAGACTATTTGCCAGTCCTCAAATGGGCACTGTCCTTGATATTGCTTTCTTTCTTTGTTGGATGGGGTTGTTCTTCTAGCACATAACACATCTAGCAATTACTTTTCTTATGGTTTTAACATTCCAGGACCTGTGAGCCACAGTTTGACATGGGTGGTTAATGAATCTTTTCCACAGTGTGTGGCCTTGTGCAAATGCTTCATGAGTGGCTCTACTAAATGTTCAGGAAAACAGTATAGCTCCTGTCTTATTCTTTTTCTATTAGTTATCAGGACTTTCTTCATTAAAACCTCATTTCTTAGATTTCTCTAAGTCTGCAGTCAAATATTCAGGGTCAAATTTTGACAAGTCCAGAACAGGTACCAAAGGCATTACAAATATTCTTTTAGCAGGCTCTTTTGCTGCCTGTTCAGCCAGATTGCTTTCTCTAGCCACTTTAGTGTCCCCTTTCTGATGCCCCGGGCAGTGTGTAACTGCCACCTGTAAAGGTACCTGAACAGCCTCTAATAATTTTAAAATTTCTGCTGCATGCTTAATCTCCTTTTTATTTGGAGATTAACAGTTCTTAGTCTTCCCAGATGAAACCATGTGCATGCAAAATCAGGAAAGCTTACCTTGAGTCGATACACACATTCACTCTCTTTCCGTGCAACAATTCCAGTACCCTCATCAATGCAATCAGTTCAGCTTTCTGAGCAGAGGTTCCCAGCGGCAAGGCCTTGACCTCCACTACTCCTTCAAGAGTCATGACTGCATACCCAGCCTTTCTGCTTCCTTTGTCCATATAACTGCTTCCATCTGTGCAGAGAGTCCAGTCTGCTTCTTCTAAAGGGTGGTCCTGTAAATTAATCCTGCTAGAATACACTTCATCAGTTATTTCGGCACAGTCATGTATTAGCACAGCTGAGTCAGGGTCTGGGAGAAGAAAGGCAGGATTACCTTACAGTTTTGAGGAAGACGCTGGGATTGTTGAGAAGAAAGGGCTTGGTACCTGCCCATTCTCTCAGCAGTCAGCCACATATTTCCCTGTTGCTCTAGCAGGCTCAACACTGCCTGGGACACATAACTGGCCTAGGCTGTCCCAAGGCAAACTTTTTTAGCTTCCTCCAAGAGTTCACAGGTAGCTGCCACTCTCAAGCAGGCTGGCCACCCCTGGACAGTGTGATTTAATTTCCTTGACAATTATGCGATGGACTGCGAAGGTCACTAAGCATTTGGGTGAGGAATCCTAGGGCAACGCCCTGTCTCTCACACATGTATTAATGAAGGGCTTCAGTAGGTTTGAAAGCCCTGAGGCTGGTGAAGGAGCCAGGTGCACTTTCAGGGACTCAAAAGCCTGAGTGCCTGACACCTTTGGCATATATTCCAGTCCCTTCAGAGCCTCATACAGTGGATTAGCAGTCAGCCCAAAGTTTGGAATTCAAATGCAGCAGTCACTGGCCATCCCCAGGAATCCCTTTAACACTTTCCTGGTGTTGGGAGGGGTCCTCTGTGGACTTTTGTTGAACTACTTGCACCATACTCAGACTTTTCTGCTCAGGGATGCCTTTCCCATTCCCTCAAGGAGGCATCTCTTCTAATGCTCCAAGAGAGAAAGGCCACCCCATTAGGGTCTCAGTTGGGCTCAGTTACAGGTATTGCCCTGGGAAGGCTGACAGCCCCATCTGGATTTTCTTGGTGTAACCTCTGAGCCTATTTATTTGCCTTATCCAACACCAGCCTCTGCTCATCCTCCTTATTGAAGCAAAGAATTCAGTAAGGCTGGTATGTCTGCCCAATTGAGATCATAAGTGGCAAAAACTGATGCAACCAAATCAGTCATTTTAGCAGGATCATGTCCATAAGAAGGGTTTGAACTTTTCCAGTTTAACAGATCTGATGTACAAAACAGAGTATGTGCCCAATAATGTCCAGCAGGCTGGCCCTCTGGCCTTACTCTCACTGAAAAGTCTCTGAAAATATTGCCCTGCCCTGGTAGTGATGTAGAAAATTAACCCAGAGCTCAGCATGAGCCCATTTCCTGCCCCGTTGGGCAGAGTAGCCCGTGCTCAAGAAACTAGCAAACCGTATAAGGAATCCAAACTAACTTGCTTTGTGTCTCGTAACCCGGAAGAAAGAATGTATATATATGCCCTGAATCCTTTGTTCGGGGCTCAGAATTTGGAGACTGCACTCCTCTAGGCCCGTGCACGTTAATAAAGGATCGTGCTCCTGAGTCCCTCCGGTGTCTGGTCGTTTCCTTTTAGTATAACAGTAGGGGCTTTTCCTCCACCAAATCTGGTTCCTTGACGGATTCAAGACAGTGATGCCAGTTCAGGCGCACTTTCCCCATTTCAGTCATCAGAGTTTCCCCATTTCACTCAGGGCTGCGGGAACTCTGACCAGCTTGCAGCAGCCATAATATCTAGATCTTCTTGGGCCCTCTCTTCTGAGCTTCTATCTTTCACATGTAAATTCTCTTTTCTCTGAGCCATTAACTCATTTTCCTCCTCTTTTTTTTCTTTTTTTTTTTAACTCTTTGCATCTTTATCATGTAAACCCAAAAACTTCTAGATAAGACAATCTGTCCCTCTTCCCTGATTTTTGACAAAACAACTCTAGTTACAGTATAGGATGGTAATTCAAAGACCCATTCAGTGGGCAGTGCTCCTAGAATCTAGATTATACATAGGCCAAACAGTGTTACAGTAAGAAATCATTCTCTTTTTCATGATCAGTTTATAAGGATACGTCAATCAATTTACCAAAACCCACCCCAGGGGGCTGTTTTCTGGAACGGAGGGTCCCCCCCCCCCCCGATAATATCAGACAGACAGACGGAGCTCCAAACAGAAGTCCTTCCAGACCAACAGAGCTCCAAACAAGGGTACCAAACAGAACATATGACCTAAGCTGTGACCCGGGATTTTAACCTGAACCAGAAAGCGCAACGATTCAATCCAGTGTGATGCACAACGAGAGGTGCTGGGAGCGAGGCGGGAAGAATCCCCAAGTGAAATCACTTGGCAGCTGCTTGGGATTCTCTGACTCCAAACCCCCAGGGCCTCTCAGTCCAGGCAGCCAATGGGACTCCCCGCCAAACACCCAGACTTACCGGAGAGTGTCCCAGAGTCTGTCCTGGCTCGGAGTAGCCAAAATATGTAACTGGAAAAGACACCAGCATTCGGGCTGCCTGTCACTACCAAATCCAATAAGCAATGACAGCAATTGAATCTTTATGAGCACTTTATTCAGATGGCCGGCGATCTGAGAAGATGGCAGGTTCATACCCTAACAGATCATCTCACCTTCTCTTTCCTGGCCAGAATTTTTATAAGGGAGGTGGGGGAAGACAAACAAGGTGCAGTGAGGGCTTTGAGATTCAGGGAGGATTAGGTGAGTGAAGCTACAGCATTCCTGTTCTGGGCAGTTAGTTGTTCCCAAGGGGAGGGGTAGCAATTGTCTACTCATTGATACAAAAGCCTGGATGCTTCCAACTAGTCCCCAGGTGGTAATCTCTAGCCAGCACCCCAGGAGGCTGGCTGTTTCCCAGGAGCCAGGATGGGCCTTATCTGAAGTTTCTGAAACAAAAGCTTTAACATACACATTACTTTCTAGGCTTAATACTTTTTCCTTAAGCTAAAATTTTCCAGGTCTTGAGTCCCCTATCACAGTCACCATTTATAAGGGGATACCAGCATTATATCACCTCCAGAGTCCCAAGGAGTTATATCCCCAAGGGAGTTACCACACAAAGTACAAATTTACATAGAGCTTTGCAGCAGGATCAGGAAGGAAGAAGGTTGCAGAGTCTTGAGAGACCAACATCTTTGAAACCACATGTTCTGTGAGCCCCTCACAACTCATGTTGAGGGACACTCCACAGGGCCTTTGGAGTTTGGGGACACAGTGGGCTGGGGCAGGGGTATGCTGCCCCTGGGAGCATGACAGCCAGAACAGACCAGCTGAGGGGTAGTTCTATAACACCCACGTGAGCTACTCTGAGTTGGCAAGCTGTTACCACCTTCCTCTCATCCATCCATGTGCTCCAACCTGGAGGACATGGAGCACAGCTAGCAGAGAGGGAGCCAGAGTAAGGACCACATGGAGGCTCTACAAGTCACCTTTACTGAGAATACTTTATATACAATGAATTGTACCTATTCTAAGTTTTGACGAATATGTGCACTTGTGTAATCACTAGTATAGTCGAGATTGACGATGTTGCCATCACTCCAGAAAGTTCACTGGTGGCCTGCAGTGCATGCTGTTACTAAGTCATGCTTATGCCATTGCCTTCTTACAATTTTAGTGTGCTCACTCCGTTTTACCAAAGGCTGAAAAAAATGTGGGTGGGTGTCAGGAAGCTTCCCCTGCAGCAGCACCTGGACATTTTAGGACTTGTGTGTTCCCTGAGGAAGGGGACGTATCAGGTTATTTGCTGCTCCTCCCACAGCCTGGCACCACACTTGGTTCTTAAGGTGAAAACATAGACACCCAACAGGTGGGGCAGGGAGCCATAGCAGAACTGATGTGGGAAGAGGAGGCTGGTATGAAAAGGAATATACCATACACTTTAGAAAGTGACCCAAGGAGAACTTGGAGAGAAAGTATGAAAAACAAACAAAAACAACAGCAACAACAACAACAACAACAACAATGTAGAGACTGTTTTTAACAGTCAGAAACCCAGACAATTTTGTCTCTGTGGTGGAGGCAATAAATTATTCGTTTAATTTGTTTAACAATAAATCATTATGGAGAGTTTACATTGTGTCAGGGGCTGCTGTGTAGACCAGTGAGGAGACAGGGAGCTGAGTGCACCTGTTTCTGCCTTCATGAAGTTCAGGTCTGCTGAGGCTGTTGCTGTTATAAAGTTATCGAAGTACATGTGTATCCATCAGCTTCTCAAGTGTTTGATGGCTCCAAACCATAAACCTCTGACTACTGAATCTGGGCCAGCTTGCTTGGTGTCTGCTCAGCTCTCTCTTGTCTATGACCAATCAGAGGGCAGGATGTTTGCTGGATGATGCAGGATGACCTTGCATCATGACACAAAGAGCCTCAGTTCTTCTCCATGTGACCTCCTGGCATGTAGCAAGCTGGTTCGAGTTGGTGGTCTTGAGGGTCCAGTCACAGCAGGAGAGCAAGCCCCATTCACACACCTTTCAAATTTCGTCCTGTATTATATATATTTTTAAAGATTACATTTATTTACCTTTATAGAGAGAGGAAGGGAGGGAGACAGAGAGGGAGAGAAATATCTATTGGTTGCTTCTTCACACGCCCCTAATGGGGGACTTGGCCCACAACCCAGGCATGTGCTCTGACTTGGAATCAAACCAGAGACCTTTTGGTTTGTAGGCCAGCACTCAACCCACTGAGCCATACCAGTCAGGGCTGTATTATGTTTTTTTAATACCTCTTTGACCAAACCAAATCCCATGGCCCAAGCGCATTGTGTAGACTCAATCTCTTGTTGGGGCAATCTGCAAGGTTACATTACAAAGGTGTGGATTAAAGGAGGAGAGAGGAGGGAAAAGAAGAGGGTATTGTAGAACACCTCACAGGGGCTCAGACTCACTCTGGGGGTGGAGAAGTCCTCTAAGTGACAGTGGTATTAGACTGAGAGCTGAATTATGAGTAGGGGGTTTCTGGGTGCAGGTGAGTAGGGTCTGCAAGGGAGAGCATTCAAGGCAGAGGAACCAGCATGCACAAAGGCCTCAAGGTATTCAGGAAGGTGAGGCAGCCCAGGGTTGGGTGACAAGATAGGTCATCAGGGAATAAGCCACAGGGCCCTGAGGGCCAAGATATGAACTCTTATCTTAACCTCTGAAGTATTGAAGGCTGGTAAGTAAACTTGGGTGTTCATGATTACCCAGGTGCTAGGTGGAGAATAAGTAATGGCTGAGCAGAGCATGAGAGTGTGTGTAGGGAGAGCACTAAGGATATCAAGGTCATCCAGGTGGAAGATGATGGTCTAGAACAGAGTGGTGGTAAGAAGGAAAGAACTGCATGTCCAAAGGTGTGCAGGAGTGAAACCCAGAGCACCTTTGAGAGATGTGGAAGTTTAATTTAATTTTATTATTATTATTATTATTTTATTTTTAGAGAGAAGGGAAGAGGAGGAGAAAGAGAGGGATAGAAACATCAATGTGTGGCAACCATACATGTGCCCCCCTACTGGGGACCTTGCCTGCAAGCCAGGCATGTGTCCTAGACCCAGAATTGAACCAGCAACGCTCTGGTTTGCAAGCCTGCGCTGAATCCACTGAGCTATGCCAACCAGGGTGGGTGTGGAAGTTTTAAAAATTGGTGCAAATTCTTTGCAGCCCCTCCTATTCACCAGTGTGGTCTATGGCCCTCCCTTTGCATCCAACAGGCTTATGGTTCTTTTGACCCATAGAATGTGGTAGAGGGGACCTTGTGAGACTTCTGATACTGGCTGTAGAAGGTCATGCAGCTTCTGGGGTTTTTTTGTTTGTTTGTTTTTGTTTTTGTTTTTTTTTACTAGATACTTACAGAGCCTGGGACTTTGGGTAAGAAGTCCACCCCACCTGAGGTGGTCATGCTAGGATGAAGCCCAGGTCCACAGAGAATTCACATGCAGGGGCTCCTGGCTTGGCTGAGCCCAGCCTTCACATCACCCAAGTACAGGCACAGAATGAGTGAGTTAAGAAACCTTCTGGTGATTCCACTCTGAATCTGAGTCCCCTTAGCGGGGATCCCAGGTCCCAAGGAGCAAACAAGCCATCCTCTCAGGGCCCCGATTACACTCCTGGCTGCGGAATTCAAAGGGCATAATAAAGTGGATATTATTTATAATACTGATTTGGGGGTTTGTTTTGCAGCAATCTATAACTAACTGGGAAAAGGGGAAAGATAAAGGAGGTGTTGGGTGACTCACAAAGAAAGAATATGGTGCACGTTTGCTATTGTGTTTCTTGTCAGTTAAAATTGTTTTCATGAAGGAGGTCGGATGTCAAGAATGAACATGAGGAAGAGCTCATTCCTGGTACATTGTGTTAGATGCCAGACAATTTAAGCATTAACCGAAGCTGTGAATGGAGTAACTCGGTTGAACTGGTGATAAGTGGAAATGATGGCCATGAGCCATCCCAGGCCTACCCAGATGTGGGTAGGACCATCCCAGGAGATCAGGGAGAGGTCTGAGACCACTGACTTGGAAAGTGTCATAATATTAGTTTCTAGATCCAAAAGTGTTTTGAGTTCAGGACATCCCCTACAGAAAACTATAGAACTTTATTATTTTTCTGGAATATTTATCCTTCATTTGTCTTTCCAAATGAGTAAAGGCAAATTCTCAAGAATATTCATTGGTTTTAATAATTTTTCTCTTTGGAAATTCAGTCCTGAATTTCTAGAGGAATAAAGGTACAAGCCTGAAAGGGTTTCTCTCTTGTTAAAAAGTGTGATTAGAGGATTACCCAGAATGCTCTGTTTTATATTTCCCCTGTGGCTTTCATTACAACCGTTCCTTCCTCAGCAGGTTCCATAATTATACAAATGTCTTAGCCTTTCAAGTGTTTCATTATGCATTTGTTATTCACCGGGGGCACCTAAGGCCTATTCAGCTGTAGAGATTGGCTTGCTCAATTCATTACCTGTGGATTTATTTATGACTTTGGTCTTTATGTTCATTAGGAAAGATGACATGGAAGGTAGCATTTTATGTTGTGATTCTTCTCACTTGCAGACCTGGCTCTTTCTCTTTGTCCTTTAATGGTGTGAGCCTACGGAATATTCAATCCTTGATTTCCTAGCAGCACTTGCTTGCAAACTGCAGGCACCATCACTGAACACAATCTTGCTTACTTGAAATATTTCATTTACTGTCATTGTTTCATTTACGTAACAATCTCTTTCCAACCTTCTAGGTCTCATTGCCCATGGTACCCATCTACTTCTCCTGCTTAGCCATTCTGTGATGAAAGGTTTAGCAAAACCATTCCAGAATTTCAGTTTCCAATTATTAATGATGCTTATATATATATATTAAATATATATAAATATATCTTTAAAAAAAAACTATACAGTACTTGCAAATCTATGTCCTTGGTGATATGTATAAGGGGATATAATTCAGTGAGGTAAAATGGAGAAAAACAATAACATCCTTTAAATGGTTAATTAATCATTTGGCCATTTAGTTGTCATTTAGAAGATTTCAGAAATTCAAATGCCTACATAGGTAAGCAAATAGTATAAATGTGGGGCTAGGGTATATAAAATAGTCACACCCTATTATATTAAATTAAACTTTTATTTCAAGAAAATCATACATTCACATGCAGTTGTAAGAATTAATGCAGTGAGTACTCTTTGTCCAGTTTCTCCCAAAGGTGACATCTTACAAAGCCAGGATGACATCATAACCAGGACATGGACATCCACACAGTCAAGACAGAAAACATAGAAATTACTTCCAGGCCCCCTTGCATTGACCTAGTTTGCCCCTCTCTTCCCTATGCAGTCCCTAACCCTGGGTACTCACTCAGCTTCACTACTCTGGTCTCCATCTTTATGATTTTGTTATCTCAATAATGAAATACAAATGGAAACATATGGTATGTATCCTTTTGAGATTGAATTTTTTTTCTCTCAGGGGAACTTCCTTGTAATTTGTTGAATAAACCAATAGTTCTTTTCACTGCTGAGCAGTGTTCCATGGTATGGTGACACCAGGCTTTGTGTAACCATTCAGCCTCTGAAGAATATCTGGGTTGTTCCTAGTGTTTGGGATGTTATAAATAAAGCTATTGTGAAGATTTAAATGCAGGTTTTGTGTGAACATTAGTCTCCACTTTTCTGGGATAAATATTCAAGTGTTTACTTGTTTGATCATATGGTATTTGCATGTTTTTTTAATTCTGTTTTTATTTATTGATTTGATAGAAAGAGAGGAAGAGAGAGAATGCATTCACTGGTTGATTCTTGGATGTGCCCTGACCAGGGATCAAACCCGCAATTTTGTTGTGTTGGTGTAATGGGGTAGGTCGGATGAGAGGTCCCTGGGAAACAGGGGAACCCCACCTACAAATCCTGCAAAGAGGCAGGAGAGAGAGAAAGTTGCCTGGGTAGTAGATTAAAAATAGCAACACCTTCTCCTAGGCAGGGAGGAGCAGAAGATATAGTGCTTAAGGTACATTGCATAACAAAGGCAGATTAAGGTAGCCTTGCCTTCCAGAAGGGAGGGACCTGGAAGGAGGCTGCTGCCTGGGCAAACTATAAACAAAGACCACCTGACTGTGCGAAGTTTGCTGGCAGTGCCCCTCCTGACAAAGCTGATTGTTGGGGGAAGTTCATACCAAGCCTGTGCAAGCTGCCGGTGCAAGGTACCCCATCTTGTACAAACAGATGCCTGTATGCCTGTGCCTGGCTGGGAAGCTTTTCCTCTAATTAGAGAGGCAGCTGAAGGAGGGTCAAAGACCCTGCAGAGCTGACAAAAATGGCAGACAGCAACACACCTTAAGAAAAGCTGGACACTCCACTGGCTTCCTGTGCATGTGGGATTTTGGGAGGACATTTTTAAAGCAAAGGTGTGGAAAGGCTCACTCTCTTGGTACAGGAGCTTGGTACGGAGAAGTCACTCTCTTGGTATGGGGCTTTGGAGATTGGTGCAAACTCTCTCTCTGGGCTTTTAGCATTTGGATGTTCTGGACCTCTGGCCCTGCTTCCCACATGGATGGGAATGCTCATGGGACAAAGCAGATGCCAGGCCCAGTAGGAGCTCAGACCCTGCATGGAGGAAGTCCACTCCTGGAGGCAGGGTGCCATGCTGGGATGTGGGCCTTCGTGGGCCTTCCTGGGCTCCAGCCTCTGGGACACCATGATACAGTGCAGCATGGCACATGGTTCCTGAACTGCCACTTGGAGTCTGAGAGCACACTCCAGATTCTGAAGGAGAGAGCTGCTGCAAGAAGATGGCTACTCTGAAATTCACAAGTGCACATTCCAGATAGGGTGGGGATCTGTTTGCATGACTGGCTTAAGGACAGATAAGGAAATGGGGAACATCTGGGCATGGTTTTGGCTTGTAGCCTTTTGAAGAGCAAGAAAAGTTCTAGATCTCACAGGTGAGAAGTGCTCAGAGTGGGAGTTTTGTCATCCCCCGCCCCAAAGTTGGAACCTTGTTAATAAAAACCTGTTTCTTTCACAAATCACTGGGTCATATATAAGGGCAACAAGCAGTTGAATTCCAGTTCTCATGTTTACATTGGGACAATGCTCTAATCAACTGAGCTGTCTGGCCAGGGCACATGTTTAGTTTTATAAAAACTGCCAAACTCTTTTCTTTTTTTTTAATTTAAAAAAAAATTTAATTGTTATTCTTGTACAGTTTTCTGTCTTTTACTCCCATCCCAGCCCACCACCCCAGCCCTCCCCACCTCCCTCCCATTTCCACCCCCCCTAGTTTTTGTCCATGTGTCCTTTATACTTGTTGCTCCAAACCCTTCCCCTTTTCCCCTGAAATTCCCTCCCCTCTCCCCTCTGGTGACTATCAGCCCATTCTCAATTTCAGTGTCTTTGATTATATTATGTGTGTTTGTTTGTTTTGTTGATTAGGTTCCCATTAAAGGTGAGATCATATGGTATTTGTCTTTCACTTCCTGGCTTATATCACTTAGCATGATGCTCTCCAGTTCCATCCATGCTGTCACAAAGGATAGGAGCTCCTTCTTTCTTTCTGCTGCATAGAATTCCATTGCGTAAATGTACCATAGTTTCTTGATCCATTCATTTACTGATGGGCACCTAGGTTGTTTCCAACACTTGGCTATTGTAAATTGTGCTGCTATGAACATTGGGGTGCATAGGGTCTTTTGGATTGGTGTTTCAGGGTTCTTAGGATATAATCCTAGCAGTGGAATTGCTGGGTCAAAAGGTAGATCCATTTTTGGTTTTCTTAGAAAATTCCATACTGCTTTCCGTAGTGGTTGTACCAGTCTGCAATCCCACCAACAGTGTACTAGGCAAAACTGTTTTCCATAGTAACTCCCACTAGCATGTAGGAGAGATTAAACTTCTCTGCATCTTCACCAGCATTTGGTGTTGCTAATATTTTTTTATTTTAGTCATTTGGTTGGTCTGTAGTGATATTCCACTGTGGTTTTAATTTGCATTTTCCTCATAGCTAATACCATTGAATATCTTTTTTGCTATTGTTTTTCTATTACAGTTGTCCCAATTTTTCCCTGTTGCTCTCCCCTGTCCTGCCCACATACTTCTCCCACAGTCAATCCCCACCCTGTTGTCCATGTCCATGGATCATTTATACTTGTTTTTTTTTAACTAGTGCCTTCTCCTTCTTTCTTCCATTATTCCCCTCCCTCTTCCTCTCTGGTCCCTGTTAGTCTGTTCCTTGTTTCCATGCCTCTGGTTCTATTTTGCTTATTTGTTTGTTTGGTTCATTAGGTTCCACTTATAGGTGAGATCATATGGTATTTGTCTTTTGCCACCTGGCTTTTTTCATTTAGCATAATACTCTCCAGTTCCATCCATGCTGTGGAAAAGGGTAGGAGTTCTTTCTTTCTACTGCATAGTATTCCATTATGTAAATGTACCACAGTTTTTTGATCCACTCATTTACTGATGGGCACTTAGGTTGTTTCCAGCACTTGGCTATTGTAAATTGTGCTGCTATGAACATTGGGGTGCATAGGTTCTTTTGAATTGGTTTTTCAGGATTCTTAGGGTATAACCCCAGCAGTGGAATTGCAAGATCAAAAGATATTATTAGTTTTTTGAAGAAATTCCATACTGTTTTCCACAGTGGCTGCACCAGTCTGTATTTCCACCAACAGTGCACTAAGGATCCTTTTTCTCTGCATCCTCACCAGCACTTCTCATTTGTTGATTTATTAATGATGGCCATTCTGACCAGTGTGAAGTAGTATCTCATTGTGGTTTTAATTTGCTTCTCTCTGATGAGCCTTTTTTTATGTGCTTATTTGCATCTGTATAACAGCCACAGTGGAAGTATATTTCTATCTTTGCCCATGTTCTAATTGCATCATATTTTAAGACACAGGACACAGGAATGTAGCACATCCTCATTCACAGAGAGCTCTGCTGCATAGATGACCATCTCATAGAGACTAAAATCCACTGAAGTATTTTTTCTTTTAAGAAAAATATGTGCTGATAAATTCGCAATGTGCTCAATTAAATAATCACTGACAGATGCCTAGGGAGAAAAGCAGTCCTTATTTGCTATCAGCAGGGCGACTCTGAAATCTGGAGCCAGAAAAACTCACAGTCAAGAAACAGAAAACACATCTGCCTTGTCCCAGATCTCCGCCTTGCTGTTAAGGGAAAGGAGACAGCTGGGAGCTGTGAGAGGCAGGGAGCACATAGAACCCCAAATTCCTTCTCTTTCTTTTTGGTACTGGAAGTTTCACTTCAATCCACAGTGGTTGCTCAAGCAAGATTTCCCTGGTTTGGGCCCCAAATTTGTATTTTCAGCAAGTATACAGGTCACTCATACCATCTTCTAAATTTGTCAAACAGCACCTTCTATTTTTCCTTATGTCCCAGTCACTTCTGTGTGTCATAGGAGGTTCTTAGGAAGCTGGGTTATTAGGCCCCAAAGTGTTGCTTAGTGCCATTAAGTGCACATGCCATGGCCTTGTGTCTGAGGTTAATGGCTGCATGGAAGAAAAGAGGCTGCATGTGAACTCTGACAAGCTCAGGGAGGCCTGTGTGGCAGCCTTATGAACTCAAATTAAGTAACCATATAGGATGGTCTGAAATTAAAATTTTCTAAGTAAAAGTAGTTAATGGCAGGTAGTCATATCCTAGGCTGGTATTTTTCTCCTAACAAAAGTCAATATTTACCTTATCTGAGACTGTCTATTGTCTTTTGGCCTCTATGATAACATATCTTTGCAATGACAAATTTCTTTTTGGGGAACACCTCAAAGCATAGGCACTGAACTGGGGGAGACCACAGATGCCCTCATTGTTATTGTTACCATGTTAATTATTTACTATAAACTATCCTGTACCCATCTGAGTAAAAGTAAGTTTCTATCATCTTACTTTTTACCTAATACCAGAGGTTTCTCTGCTTTGCTTTTTCCCACCACCCTAATTTATCATCAGTGGATTTCCAGTAACCTCCTTATGCCTTCTCTTTTTTTATTTTTAGATTTTATTTTATTTTTAGAGAGAGGAGAATTTTGGGAGGAAAAGAGGGAGAGAAACATCAATCAGTTGTCTCTCTCATGCCCCCCATTGAAGATCCTGGCCCACAACCCGGACATGTGCCCTGACTGAGACTCAAGCTGGCAATCTTCTGGTTCACACGCCAGTGCTCAATCCACCAAGCCACACCAGGCAGTGCTACTTTCTCTTTGATTGTAATGTATAAATAAAGTGCTAAACTGCCATTCTCTGGAGCATTTCTCAATCCGTTGAGATTTTGCTTCCTGGCAATTGTCAGTTTGGCTCAAATAAACTCACAATAATTCTCTACAGGTCTGAATGGCTTTTACATTGACAGCAGCTACTCACGTGTACCATCAGCATCCCCATTAAAAGTGCTCATGAGCACCCATGTATGTGTGTTTTTTAAATGCACATGTCCTTTTCTATCTTATAGAATCCAACTACCTACTTCCTACTTTCTTGCTAGCTTGCACTCATTTCATAAGCACAAATTATTTGAGGGAGAGTTATAACCAGCTTTCTTAATACTAGAAATGGCAGGTTATTTAAAACAGCATTTCCAAAATAATGTGTGTAACATAATTCCCAAATATCTTATTCAGGACCCCTATGCCCTGTACCTTAGGAATGGATTCTCAAAAGAAAGGAATGTTTCTTGAAACCTTAACCAACCAAATAGAACTGACTTCACTTAGATTAATGTTATTTGTGGGCAGTTTTAGTCTTGGCGCCTAGAAGTGGTACACCCAAGACATCATGCATTTTTACCCACTTCATTTTTTCACACACAGGGCCTGAATAAGAGAAACATCCTGTCTGAGATTCCAGTTGTGGCAGACAAAGCTGAGGACCAATAGAGTTGCAGTTGCTTTCTCTCTCTCTCAGTTGCACAAACATTCAGAAAATAATTTGCTATTACACAGAACTCAAACAGGTCACATGGGTGGATTTGTCCAAAGATTGGTGTATGTTGTGGAGGGGTGTGGAGCCTGTGTTGACAGGATCATTTCCAGACAGATACTTCCATCTTCAGGTACAAAGGTCAGCCTGCCCTCATGGCTCAAGAGGAAGGAAACACACATTAAACAGTCTTGTTTCAAGCTGGTGGGACTGTGGATTTCCCCTTTTATATTCCACATCACTCAGATCATATTTAATGTACTTGCTTTTATAATAGTTTCAACAACAAAGGCACACATACAAGGACTCCAGGGCCCATCAGAACCCATTGTCTGAACTTCCAGTTGATTGGCAGCATACCTGGCCTGATGTGAGACAAACTATGGCCAGAACCCAGCCTGGAGGTGGTACCCATGCCTGGTAGCTGCTGGTCACATGTGACTATGAAGAACTTTCACTACAGCTGGCTGACTTTGAGATGTGCTGTAAGCATAAAATATACACCAGAGTTTGAGAACTTCTTATGAAAAAAGTGTTATTGAAATTTACTGTGTCAATTACATGTCAAAATAATGATATTTTGAATATATTGGTTAAATGAAATATAATATTAAAATTAAGTCCATTAGTTTCTCTTGTATTTTTAATGTGGTGCTTTCTGCACACAAACAGGTCCAGCAGAGGGAGCCACATGCTATGCATTGCTGATAGCTCTGAACAGGTTGACCAGAGTCACAAGCAGCATCTAACAAAGGCCTACAACAGAGTCTTTGAGGATCTACTTAATACATAGAAATAAACACAGAGAAGCAGCCAAAATGGGAAGAAAAAGAAGCAGACCTGAAATGAAAGAACAAGAGAATTCTCCAGAAGAAGAGCTAAATGAAATGGAGGCAAGCAATTTATCAGATAGTCCACTGCCCTGGCTCAGTGGACTAAGTGCTGGCCTGCAAACCAAAGGGTCACGAATTCAATTCCCAGTCAGGGCACATGTCTGGGTTGTGGGCCAGGTCCCCAGTAGGGGACATGTGAGAGGCAACCACACATTGATGTTTCTCTCCCTCTCTTTATTCCTCTCTTCCCCTCTGTCTAAAAATAAATAAATAAAATCTTTAAAAAAGAAATAAAGAATGCAATATCTGAAATAAATAATACAATGGAAGGAATAAGCAGTAGGTTAGATGAATCAGAGGATCAAATCAGTGATTTAGAAGACAAAGTAGAAAAAAATACCTATGCAAAGCAGCAAAAAGAAAAAAAGAAATTAAAAAAATGAGGAGAGCTTAAGAAACATTTTGGGCAACATGAAGCATAACAACATCAGCATCATGTGAATACCAGAAGAAGAGAGCAAGCAAGGGATTGAGAATCTACTTGAAGAAATAATGACCAAAAACTTTCCTAATCTGGTGAAGGAAAAAGACATGCAAGTCCAGGAAGCTCAGAGAGTCCCTAACAAGTTGAACCCAAAGAGGCCTATACTGAGATACATTATAATTAACATGACAAGGCTTAAAGACAAGGAGAGAGTCCTAAAAGTTGCAAAAGAAAATCAGGTAGTTACATACAAGAGAGCACCAATTAGACTGTCATCTGATTTCTCAACAGAAACATTTCAGACCAGAAGGGACTGGCATGAAATATTCAAGGTGATGAAAAGCAAAGATGTACAACCAAGGCTACTTTAACCATCAAGGTTATCACTTAAAATTGAAGGAGAAATAAGGAGGTTCCCAGACAAGAAAAAGATAAATGAGTTTGTTAATACCAAACCAGTACTTCAACAAAGGTTAAAGAACTTGATTTAAGTAGAAAAAGAAAATGAAAAAGAGAAGTAAAAAAAAAAAAGAAAAAACCAGGAAAATAGTCTAACAATAAAATGGCACTAATTACATATCTAGCAATAATCACCTTAAATATAAATGGCTGAAATGCTCCAACCAAAAGACTATTTGGTAGCTGAATGGATAAGAAAACAAGATCCATATATATGCTGCCTCCAAGAGACCCATTTCAGATGGAAAGATACACACAGGCTAAAAGTAAATGGATGGAAAAAAATTTTCATGCAAATGCAAAGGAAAAAATAAGCTGGGGTAGCAGTACTTATATCTGAAAAAAAAATAATCTTTGAAACCAAGTCTGCAGTAAGAGACAAAGAAGGACACTACATAATGATAAAGGCAACAATCCAACAAGAGGATATAACCCTAGTAAACATTTACACACTCAACACAGGAGCACCTAAATATGTGATGCAAGTCTTGATGAACATAAAGAGTGAGGTTGACAATAACACAGTCATAGTTGGAGACTTTAACATCCCATTGACTTCAAAGGATAGATCTTCCAGACAGAAAATCAACAAGGATATAATGACCTTAAATGACACAGTAGATCAAATGTATTTAATTGATATCTTCAGAGCATTTGACCCCAAAGAAGCAGAATATACATACTTTTCAAGTGCATGTGGAACATTTCTAGGATAGACCATATGTTAGGACACAAAACAAATCTCAATAAATTCCAGAAGATTAAAATCATACCTAGCATCTTCTCTGACCATAATACTATGAAACTAGAAGTTGACCACAAGAAGAACACTGAAAAACACACAGACATGGAAGTTAAATAATACTTTATTAAACAATGAATGAATCAACAACAAGATAAAGGAAGAAATCAAAAGATACCTTGAAACAGAGGAAAATGATGACACAGAAATCCAAACCTGTGGGACACTGGGAAAGCAATCCTAAGAGGGAAATTCATAGCATTTCCAACTGATTTCAAAAATTAAGGTAAAACTCAAGTAAATGATCTAACTTTACACTTAAAGGAACTTGAAAAAGAGCAACAAACAAAGCCCCAAGTGAGCAGAAGGAGGAAATAATAAAGACCAGAGTAGAAATCAATGAAATAGAGTCTTAAAAAATGATACTAAAGATCAATGAATCCAAGGGTTGGTTCTTTGAAAAGATAAACAAGATTGACAAATCTTCAACCAGACTCATTAAGAAAAAGAGAGGACACAAATATCTAAAATCAGAAATGAATAGGAGAAATAACAACTGACATTAAAGAATACAAATGATTGTAAGAAAATATTATGAACTATATGGCAATAAACTGGACAGCATGGATGAAATGGGTGAATTCCTAGAAACATACAAACTTCCAAAACTAAATCAGGAATAAGCAGAGAATCTGAGTAGACAGATTATACCTAGTGAAATTGAAGCACTAATCAAAAAACTTCCCCAAAACAAAAGTCCTGGACCAGTTGGCCTCACAGGTGAATTTTATCAAACATTCCAAGCAGAGCTAATACTTCTCTTTCTCAAAATATTTCATAAAATTCAAGAATAGAGAAGGCTCCCAAGCTCATTTTATAAGGCCAGCATCATTTTAATTCCAAAACCAGATAAAGATACTATAAAGAGGACTTCTGGCCAAAATGGAGTCTTAGGTGGACACACTGTGCCTCCTCTCACAACCAAAATTAAGGACAACAAAGATTTAGAAACAAGAAAACAACCAGAACTGATAGAAAATTGAACTGTACGGAAGTCCAACAACCATTCATCCAGACTGGTAAGAGGGGCAGAGTTGCAGCAGGAAAAAGTGGAGGTGTGGACCCGGGCATGCAGGCAGCAGTGGGTGGCAGATCCCAGGCATGCAGGCGGCAGCTAGCAGACTCCGGGCATGGAGTGACAACTGTGCAGACCCAGTGAGGCCACGCAAGGTGGCTGGGTGACCAGGTGGTCCCACATTCCCGTGCAGATAATCCAAGCAAAGGGGAAGCAGCGGAAGGGACTGGAATCTGAGAGAGAGCGGAGCAAGCGCCATTGTTCCCTCTTGGACCCCGCTCCCACATACAGCGTCACTACCCAGCCACTAGGTGGTTCCACCCTTGGAAGCACCTAAGGCTCCACCCTTCACTACGTAACAGTCATGACTAGACCAAACAAACAAACAAACAAACAAACCAGAAACAAAAATGGCTCAAACGGGAGAACAAATCAAAGCTCCAGAGCCAATTCGTCTAAACAATGAAGAGATAGCCCACCTATCAGATGCAGAGTTCAAAACCCTGGTGATCAGGATACTCACAGAATTGGTTGATTTTGCTCACAAATTAGATGAACAAATGAAGGCTACAATAAGTGAAATGCAGGAAAACACACAGGGAACCAATAGAGATGGGAGGAAAACTGTGACTCAAATCAATGTAGTGGACCAGAAGGAAGAAAGAAACAGACAAACAGAAAAGAATGAAGAAGCAAGAATTCAAAAAAATGAGGAGAGGCTTAGGAACCTCCAGGACATCTTTAAATGTTCCAACATCTGAATTATAGGGGTACCAGAAGGGGAAGAGGAAGAGCAGCAACTAGAAAACTTATTTGAACAAATAATAAAGGAGAACTTCCCCAATCTGGCAAAAGAAATAGACTTCCAGGAAGTCCATGGAGCTCAGAGAGTCCCAAAGAAGTTGGACCCAAGGAGGAACACACCAAGGCACATCATAATTACATTAGCCAAGATTAAAATGAAGGAGAGAATTCTAGAAACAGCAAGGGATAAGGGGACAATCACCTACAAAGGAGTTCCTGTCAGACTGTCAGCTGATTTCTCAAAAGAGACCTTGCAGGCAAGAAGGGGCTGGAAAGAAGTATTTGAAGTCTTGAAAGGCAAGGACCTACATCCAAGATTGCTCTATCCAGCAAAGCTGTCATTTAGAATGGAAGGGAAGATAAATCACTTCTCAGATAAGGTTAAGTTCAAGGAGTTCATCAGCACCAATCCCTTATTATATGAAATGTTAAAGGGACTTACCTAAGAAAAGATAAAAAATATGACAGTAAAAAGATAGCAAACTCACAGATATTAACAACCACACCTAAAATAAAAGCAAACTAAGCAAACAGCTAGAACAGGAACAGAAACACAGAAATGGAGATTACATGGAAGGTTAGCAACAGGGGAGTGGGAAGAGGAGAGAGAGGGAAAAGGTACAGAGAATAAGTATCATAGATGGTAGGTAGAAAGTAGATAGGAGAAGGGCAAGAATAGCGTGGGAAAAGTAGAAGCTAAAGAACTTATGACACATGGACAGGAACTAAAAGGGGGGAATGTGAGTGGGAGGGGGTGTGCAGGGTGGAGGGGAATGATGGGGGAGAAATGGGACAACTGTAATAGCATAATCAACAAAATATATTAAAAACATACTATTATGAAAGAAAATTATAAGCCAATATCCCCAATGAACATAGATGCTAAAATTCTCAGCAAAATATTAGCAAACCAGATACAACAATGCATCAAAAAGATCATACACCATGATCAAGCAAGATTATTTCTGGGAGTGCAAGTTTGATACAACATTTGGAAATCAATAAATATGACTTACTTCATAAAAAATGAAGGATAAGAAACCATGTGATCATATCAATAGATGCAGAAAAAGCATCTATTGATAAAATCCAGCATGCATTTATGATCAAAACTGTCAGCAAAGTGGGATTATAGAGAACAAACCTAAACATAGTGAAGGCTATATATTAGGCTGGCAAACCGACTGCCAGCATCATACTCAATGGGCAAAAACTACAAGCGTTCCCCTTAAGGTTGGGAACAATTCAGAGATAATCTGCTTTCACCTCTCTTATTCAACATAGTACTGGAAGTCCTAGTGGTAGCAATCAGACAAGAAGAAGATATAAAAGGCATCCAAATGGAAAGTAAGAAGTAAAACTGTCTTTTTTTGCAGATGCTACTGTACATAGAAAACCCCAAAGATTCCACCAAGAAACTACTAGAAGTGACAAATGAATTTAGCAAAGTAGCAGGATACAAAATTAATATCCAGAAATCATTTGCATTTTTATATACCAAGAGTGAGCTAACAGAAAGGGAAATTAAGAAATCAACGCCATTCATGACTGCTACAAAAAGAATAAAAATACTTAGAAATAAACCCAACCAAGGATATAAAAGACCTGAACATGGAAAATTATAAGACACTGAAGAAAGAAATTGAAGAAGATACAAATAAGTGGAAGCACATACTGTGCTCATAGATAGGAAGAATTAACATCATTAAAATGTCCATACTACTCAAAACAATCTAGAGATTTAATGCAATTCCTATCAAGGTTCCAATGACTTATTTCACAGAACTAGAACCAATATTTCAAAAATGTATATGGAACCACAAAAGGCCTCACAAAGCAACAGCGATCCTGAGTATGAAGAACAAAGTTGGAGGAATCATGCTACTTAATATCAAACTATACATTTGATTACTACAAGGCCATCATAATCAAAACAGTATGGTATGGACATAAAAACAGACACATAGAACAATGGAACAGAATAGGTAGCCCAGAAATAAACCCATACATTTACAGCCAATTAATATTTAACACAGGAAGTAAGCACATACAATGAACTAAAGATAGTTTGTTCAATAAATGGTGTTGGAAAAATTGGACAGATATGTGCAGAAAAATGAAACTAGACCACCTTCTTATACCACACACAAGAATCAATTCAAAATGAATCAAAGACTTAAATGTTAGACCTGAAACCACAAAAATTGTGGAACAAAATATAGGCAGCAATATCTCAGATATTGCTCATAGTGATATTTTATCAGATATATCTCCCCAGGCAAGGGAAGAAAAAGAAAAAAACAAATAGGATTACATCGAACTAAAAAGTTTTTTCACAGCAAAGGAGTTCATTAAGAAAATGAAAAGACAACCCATAAAATGGGAGAACATATTTGCCAATACATCTGATAAGGGTTTAATATCCAAAATTTATAAAGTATTTACAAAACTCAACAACAAAAGAACAAACAACCCAATAAAAAATGGGCAAAGGACCTGAATAGACACTTCTCCAAAGAGAACATACAGATGACCAATAGACATATTAAAAGATGCTCAGTATCACTAATCATCAGAGAAATGCAAATTAAAACTACAATGAGATACCATCTCACACATGTCAGAATGGCCATCATGAATAAACCAACAAACAAATGCTTGTGAGGATGTGGAGAAAGGGGAACAGTTTTGCACTGTTGGTGGAAATTCAGATTGGTGCAGCCACTGTGGAAAGCAGTATATAGATACCTGAAAACATTAAAAATGGATCTGCCTTTTGACCCAGTGATCCCACTTCTGGGAATATATGCAAAGGAACCCAAAACACTAACTCAAAAGAGCATAAGTACTCCTATGTTCATTGCAGTGCTATTTACAATCACCAAAATATGGAAGCAGCCCAAGTGTCCACCAGTAGATGAGTGGATGAAACAACTATGGGACATTTACACAGTGGAATACTACCCGGACAAAAAAGAAGAAAATGTTGCCCTTTGTGACTGCATGGATGGACCTGGAGAACATTACGCTAAGTGAAAAAAGCTAGTCAGAGAAAGACAAATACCATATGATTTCACTCATATGTGGAATCTAATAAACAAACTGAACTAACAAGCAAAATGGGGAGAAACTCATAGACAACAAGGGACAGCAAGATGACAACTGGAGAGGGGAAGGTTAGGGTGTGGAGGGATTGAGCTAAAAGGACTCATGGACGTGGACAACTGTGTGCTGATTGCTGGGGGGAAAGGAGTATAAGGGGACTAAATGATAATGCAGAAAAATACAATAAACTTTAAATTAAAAAATAAAAATATTAAAAGATAAAAATGTATAATGTGATAACTAGAAAAATTTAAATTACAGATATGGCTTGTGTTCTTTTAGTCATAGTTACATGTTTGCCTTCTTCATCTCACTTAGTTCTCTACCAAGAGGCCACCTCCTCTGAGAGGCACCCCAGATCACTCCACCTCACCTGTTTGTTGCCTTACCATACTGTTCTGTGCTATTCTGTTCATCATCTTACCTTACATGACTTTTCCTGTTTGTTATTTTTTGTCTCTCCCACTGAAAAGAAAGTGCTACAAAGGTGAAATTTTGCATTTACAGCACTATGAACAATGTGTGCCCCCTAGAAGAGTACTCAATAAATATTTATTGAGTGATTGCATTTACACCAGTACAGCTATGTAAGAGAGCATTGCAATTGAATTGATAATCCAATGGTATATTTTGCAAACAAAGAGTGAAACATATTAATTCAGGAATGTGAAATTTTTCTTCCTTTTTTCTGACCTCACACAGTTTCAGAGGCTCCAGGAAGGCTTACAGACTCAGTGCAGGCCCATGTGACTAATGATCTGCCTGAATCTCTTTCCATTTTAATCATTATTTTGCTTGTTTGGTTCTTTGTGCCTTGTGGATATAAGCAGCATGACTCACAGTCATGGATGGAAATTAGGTCTATATTTTAAATCTATACTTTCAAAACCAAAAACTGGCAGTGGAGAGACTTGGGACAGCTGTCATTGATTTTTTTTCTCTGTACTTTGATGTCATACCATGAATGATCAGGACACGAATCCACCAGCAACTAACAGGAGAAGCTGCCTCAATACCTCTTCATCCCCAGGCTGGGCTTGCTTAATTTGGCATTTCTATTTTCCTACCCTGGCATTAAAATGATAAGAAAAGACAACTTTGCAGAGTAGGACCAGGAAGAAAAGTCAGACCTCTCCTTATTAGAAAGTGGTAAAGAGAATTTGATGAAAGACAGGGGATCTTACAGTGCCCTTGGCCTCAGCCTGCCAGCACCCCTGGTCTGCTGTGCAGGGCCAGCACAGGAAACACCATTTGGACCTTATATGCCCACTAGGAAAATCCTTTGAGTGTCATTGCTCTCCCTTGCCTGCATTTTAAACCCATCTATCCCCATTGAACTGGTGCATTTGTATCCTGTGTGCCAAGAGAAATATAGATTTCCCCCACTATCTGAAAGTAGAGCATTCCTATGAAAACTTTTGTAAGCTGAAACGGCATAAAGTGAAAAAGCAAACACCTTAGGAAATATCTTGCTAATGGATGCACAAAATAAATCAAGATAAAATGCAGATGTCACAGACACAGTTCTGAGCTCTGGAGCTTGATGCTGAGGTGCCAAGGGTGGTTCCCAAGAAGGAGCTTGGGGGTCCACCCTCATAGTTTGTGGTACCTCTGCTTCTGTAACAGCTCCTGCAAAACAGACACTGAACACTATTTTCACTTTTCTCCTTTTTCCATAAAAGTGACACTCCTCTTAGATTTTCTTACGCTTAATGAATCCAAGTACTAATGTATGACTTTTATAAAACCAAAGTGGGTTAACATGAATTTTCAAAACCAAGGGATACCCAAATGTGATGCCAACATTCTATTAAACTCCATGTATTTTAAATTTTTACTCTCCCAAATTGATTCCCTTGTTTACAGTGTAACTTAACATTTTAGAAAATAAAAAGCAAATTCATTTGTAAAAATCCAAGTGTGATACAAAGATGAATCTGTGTCACAGAACTGCATCCTTCTGAGATGAAGAACACCAGGCACTTCAAAGACTGTTAGGTTTTCATAGTAGAAGGATGCTTGTTATAATATCCACAGTTGCCACTAGATGTTGTTGCTGGGAATCTCACACCACTCCCATGAAAACATTGTTTAATGATTAGTCAAGTGGACAATCCCTACTGCATTAACATAATATGAATGAAAACCTTTTCATTAAGAATTTTTTCCAGTTTTACTGAAATATAACTGGCATACAGCACTGTATAATTTGTATATAGTGGACATCAAAATTACAACTAAACTATAGAACGACCATAATTCAGAACTGCCTGAAATCTAGCTGAACAGAAGTCCTATAACTAAGGATATACAGAAGAAGCTACATTGAAACTGGTAGGAAGGGCAGAGCCACCGAACAAGCTGGTCCCACAGCTATGTGTGGTATTTAAAAATTAGAAAAGATATCTTGGCTGTGGAAATCTCTCCTGAGTAATGAGAAGTCCCATCCTAACAACAGGCACCCCAGCCCAGGCTTCCAGTGCCAGGAAGAGAAGTCCCCATAACTTCTGGCTATGAAATCCAGCCAGGACTGTAGCTGAGTGAACACAGGGCTGCTGGAGGTCCAGGTGGTTCTTTTAAAGGGCCTGGGCAGGGACTTACTTGCTCTGAGCTCTAGCAGTAAGGCAGAAACTCAACAGATACCAGGTATGGGGAGGAACTGAATTTTCTGGCTTTGGGGTGAGGACTGGAAGGCAGAATTTCTCCCAGACAGAAGACCTGGCAGAATTTCTTCTGCTGAGCCCTCACCTTGCAGGTGCACATGGAGGCATATCTCAGTCTCCAACTGCCTGGTCACTCTGTTCATCAAGCCTTCGTGAATACCTGAGATCCTGCCCTGCTCAACTTGAAGGACCACCCAAGTTGCTTCCAGTGCATTTTTCATACAAATGACCTGTTTTGGCTCATGTTATAAACTTTCTCAAAATCTCTCAAAGACTCACAAATACCAAACAAGCAACATCTAGCTTTGTCATGCCCTGTACTTCTTGATAAAAGGCCCCAGACCCTACAGTAGCAGTAGCAAGGCTTAGTTGGCATATTGGCCTCTTCCAGGACACTCCAAGCTCAGCAAAAGTAGCACCTATGTGCAGATTGCTTTGTAGATCAGGCTGAGTGACCCTATGCAGTGCCCAGGTGGTGGCTGCACTTGGATGGCACACCTGGAAGGTAGCAGAGCAAGCCCAACTGATGGAAAGCTTCAGATACCGGAGTACCACCAAATACCTCCACAAATGTTGCACCCAAAGGGCAGACTCAACAGGCACCAAAGCCCTGCAAAAGTGAATCCCCCTGCATGGGATCATCTCCTGAAAAACATATCTGCTATACTCAGTCAGTCCTCACAATCAGTCAGCATGAGGGTTAATACATCTCACCAATGTGCCAGCAACAATCAAAGCACAACTACAACAAGATAGCACAAACAATTGACACAAAGTACATGCCTGAAGCACCCAGCACAGGAGATCTTAAAGACTGCACCACTGAGCCACACAGGACACATACTACATAAGGCTACTGTACCAAGACCAGGTGATAGGGTCCATCATCCTGTTACTCAGACATTCTCTAATTCCAAAGGGTGATTTTCAGACCTCCTTCCATGTTCTAATTACAGCCTTCAACTCTCAAATTTCTGTGTCTTTCACCATGTAATTGATTAATTGATTAACAGATTGGTGTCCTTATAAGACAACACACTTAGGACACAGACACTCACAGAAGGAAAACTATGTGAGGACACGGGCAGAGAATGGCCATCCACAAGCCAAGAAGAGAGGCCACAGGAGAAACGAACACTGATGACATGTTGGTCTTGGACCTCTGGCCTATGAGAGAACAAATGCTTACTGTTTAAGCTGCCCAGTCAATGGGGTTTGTTTTACAGCCTGAGCTGACCGATTCACTTTGTATCCATGTACCTCAGTGACATGCAGAGCCACCTAAAGGTGGTTTGTTTAGTCTTATCATCCTCTCTACAGCCCTTACTTGTCCCTGTCTGACCCTCCAGTTTTGGCCAGCACTGTTGAGATGAAAACTTCTCCCTCAGTTTTCTGTGCTGCTGCAAGAATTCCAAGTACCAGCATTTCAGAGACAAGACTGATGCCTACTGTTTAGCTTACAATAATAATGTGGGGATCACAACAAAAGTACATTTCTCAATGGAGCTATTTATATCTGTGCAGCCACGTGCCCTCCTGGGCCCTTACTCTCCTACATCCTGGAATCTTCTTTTCGTAAGCAGGAAACTGGCTAACCACAAGCTCACTCAGCTGCAGTGTCTTTAAATTCATGTCATGCCGCCAGAAAATAAACCTGCATAGTCATCCACCAGATCATTCAAGATTCCATCATCACATAGGGATGCCTGCTTTCCTTTTACCAGTAAAAATGGTCCATCACTTGTGAATGGGCCCTGAGGGGAGCTTCACACTGTAGAACCAGCACCACCTGGTGGACTCTGTTCTGATGAGCCATTCTTGATGCCCACACTTCATTTCAAGAGCTTGAGAAAGGAAACTGAACACCCTGGCTTGTCCCTCTTGTCCTTAGAACTGTGTAGCATTGGAGAACTGAGAATGCTGGTGCCTGTGGAAGAAATGTGAATAGAAAAGTAATAAACTCTTCTTCTTATGGAAGAGTTTATTCTCAGCTGTGGGAATCTGAAAAAGAAAAGACCCCACTCATGCCATGGGCATGTGCTTTACTTGATTTACTGTGGCTGTTTTGAAATTCTTAATAATTATGAACAAGGGCCCCTGCCTTTTCATCTTGCACTGAGCTACACAAATTATGTAGCCATTTCTGCTGTTAATCAGGAAATAAGAGTACGGTCTCAAAAAAACAATGCACCTATCACTTACTAAGTGAAAGAAGCCAATCTGAAAAGTCAACATGCTGTATGATTCCAACTCTATGATATCTTGGAAAAGGCAGCACTATGGGACAGTGGGAGACTTCCAGC
Source organism: Anoura caudifer (assembly GCA_004027475.1). Lineage (NCBI taxonomy): Eukaryota > Metazoa > Chordata > Mammalia > Chiroptera > Phyllostomidae > Anoura > Anoura caudifer. The sequence continues at coordinate 5,647 of PVKU01010384.1, read as the reverse complement.
CAAGATGGAGGTATAGGTAGATACATCTTGCCTCCTCACACAACCAAAAGAAGGATAACAACAGATTTAAAAACAAAAACCAACAAGAACTGCCATAAAATCAAACCATACAGAAATCTGACAACCAAGAAGTTAAAGAGGAAACATTCATCCAGACTGGTAGGAGGGGTGGAGACAGGTAACCAGACAGGGAGGACTAGCAACAAGGTGACAGCTGGAGGACAGGGGTGGGTGAAGCAGCTGCTGGCAGACCAGTTGGTCCCACATTTGCATGCGGATAAAATGGGAGGAACAACTGGGGAGTGAGACAGTCCATGCAACCCAGGGTTCCAGCACAGGAAAATAAAGCCTCAAAACCTCTGACTGTAAAATCCTGTGGGGGTTGAGGCAGGAGAAACTCCCAGCCTCACAGAAGAGTTCGTTGGAGAGTCCCACAAGGTCCTAGAACATACCCAAAACCACCCACCTGGGAATCAGCACCAGAAAGGCCAAATTTGCTAGTCGATAGTGGTGGAAGTGTCTATAAAGTGGGGAGAGAGCCAAACAAGTGGCATTGTTCCATGTCTGATGCCTCCCCCAGATACAGTGCCACAACACAGCAATGTGGGTTGCCCTGCCCTGGTGAATACCTGAAGCTCCACCCCTTACTATGTAACAGGCACACAAAAACAAAAGTATGACCCAAATGAAACAATAGATCAAAGCTCCAAAAATAGAACTAAGCCAAGAAGAGCTAGTCACCTTGTCAGATGCAGAGTTCAAAACACTGGTAATCACTATGCTCATTGAAATGTTTGAGTATGGTCACAAAATAGAGGAAAAAGTGAAGGCTATGCAAAGTGAAATAAAGGAAAATGTACAGGGAACCAATAGTGAGGGGAAGGAAACAGGGACTCAAATCAATGATTTGGGACAGAAGGAAGAAACAAACATTCAACCAAAACAGAATGAAGAAACAAGAACTCAAAAAAAAAACGAGGAAAGGCTTAGAAACCTCCGGGACAACTTTAAATGTTCCAACATCCGAATCATAGGGGTGCCAGAAGGAGAAGAGGAAGAGCAAGAAATTGAAAACTTGTTTGAAAAAATAATGGAGAACTTCCCTAATCAGGCAAAGGAGATAGATTTCCAGGAAGTCCAGGAAGCTCAGAGAGTCCCAAAGAAGTTGGATCCAAAGAAACACACACCAAGGGACATCATAATTACATTATCCAAGATTAGAGATAAGGAGAGAATCTTAAAAGTAGCAAGAGAAAGGGAGACAGTTACCTACAAAGGAGTTCCCATGAGATGATCAGCTGATTTCTCAAAAGAAACTTTACGGGAAAGAAGGAGCTTGAAAGAAGTTTTCAAAGTCATGAAAGGCAAGGACCTATGTCCAAGATTGCTCTATCCAGCAAAGCCATCATTTAGAATGGGAGGGCAGAGAAAGTGCTTTCCAGATAAGGTCAGGTTAAAGAAGTTCAACATCACCAAGCCCATATTGTATGAAATGTTAAAGAGACTTATCTAAGAAAAAGGGACTAATAAAAAATATGAACAGTAAAATGACAACAAACTCACAACTATCAACAACTGAACCTAAAACAAACAAACAAAAACCCCGCAAAACCTAACGAAGCAAAGAACTGGAACAGGAACAGAATCACAGAAATGGAGATCACATGGAGGTTTATCAGCAGGGAGGAGGAGGGCGTTGAATGGAGGAAAAGGTACAGGGAATAAGAAGCATAAATGGTAGGTACAAAATAGACATGGAGGAGGTTAAGAATGGTATGGGAAATGGAGAAGCCAAAAAACTTACATGTATGACCCATGGACATGAAATAAGGTGGGGGAATGCTAGTGGGAGGGGTGGTGCAGGGAAGATGGGAATAAAGGAGAGGGAAAAAATGGGATAACTGTAATAGCATAATCAATAAAATATTTTAAAAATATGGAACAGTGAAAAGATCAGTGGAGGCATGAATAGTTGGCATACAGGATTTTTAGGGCAGTGAAGCTGTTCTGTATGATGCTACACTGATGGGGTGGGTCAGTATAGATCTGTCCAAACTCACAGAATGTCCAGCACCTAATGTAAACCATGAACTCTGGGTGATGATGATGTGTGTCGGCGTAGGCTCACTGTTATAACAAATGTACCCTCTGGTGGGAGATGTTGATAATGGGGGAGGCAGGTGGCATATGGAGAATCTCTGTACACCTCCCCTCAATTTTACTGTGAATCTAAAACTACTCCTAAAAATAAGACCTATTAAAAAGTTGTCCCAGTGAGGGTCTGGGAAAGGCAACATGAGGGTCTTTGGGACCAATCTGTAAATGATCAAACTCAATGCCTGCCTGTCCTGTGAGAACTAGGGGACTCATTGTGTCTTGGTGCTCTGCACCGCAGCTCTGCAGCCACAATGTATAGAGCTGTCCCCTGACAGGGAGGACCTGAAGGAGTGTTGCAGGTGCAGAATCTCATTCCTGTGGCTGCTCTCCTGGGACAGGGGCCAGTGACACCAGCCCTGACACTATCCTGGAAGCTTAAGAAGCACCTTCTTGTGCAGAATGCTGAACAGTTGTAGAGGCTTTTACTTTCTGTTTTGCTCTTTCACATACCATTTTGCTAAAGATAAACATGATGTGTTGTATTTATTTAAGCATTTTTTACTTTTTGTGCTTTCCTTTGTTTCTCATGTTGGCATTTAATGGAATCCTCATTGCAAAGCTTAAATTTTAACTTTTAGAGCAAATCTAGACCAGCTTCCACTGGAATTCACCAGTCTTTAAAAATCTGTGATTTAGTCAATGCTGTTGATTAAACCCTGGCTTCCAAATGTTTTCTGGTGAGACACATGCTTGGTCCGAGTGTCTGGAAGGCTGATTGTCTGTACCACTGACAATGTGTGATGATCTCACCCTTCATTCCTCGAGAGGAAGCCTACTCCTGTAGACAGCTGGATGCAGCCTTGTGTGACTCTCGTTCCTGAGTCACAGGAATTTGCTGGGCTCACTTGAGTTTCAGTGGTACTACTCAAAGCTCAAAGAGTACAACTTAGCAGGGAATGTAGAATCAGCATTATGAAAACAAATGTTTCCAAAGCCATAGAGTAATGCAGTCACCTTTGTGTAGGAAGCCACTGAGCAGTTAGGCAGCAGAAAAACATGTTTTCCAATCTGTGTGGTTTGTGTTGCCAAATGCAGAGGGTCCAAGGTGATTCTGGTCACTTAGGACACATAAATGAGTGAACCGAGATGTCCACTCTTGCGTGCTGAGAGTGACATAGAGCCCATTGAGGGTCTTGATCTTCACAAGCCATCATACTGCAATGGTGCTATATGGACACAGTAGGTAAAAAAAAAAAAAAAAAGTGTAACCTTTACTTCTCACTGTCTTGTATTGTGATTCCTTAAACACAGGAAAGAGAACACAGGACACAGAAATGACTGGGGGTTTAGGGAATGGAAGAACATACAACAACTTTCTGTTGCATGTCCAGCATTCAGGGATGCTGGGCTGCCCAGCTCCTCCCACATTGCTCTCCTCACTTTGGGGGAAGTGCCCCTGAGGAAACCTGGCCTCAGGCACATAGGCTGCTCGCTCCAACCTTACTCACACTACTCTCTCTGGGTCCCTGTCACACCCCAGCCCCACTCCCTCTCTTGGCCCCACACTGCTTCCTCGGCAGTATCATGATGGGAAGTACTAGAGGGTCTACCACTGCCAACTGGCCCCATGACCATGGAGAAAGTTCTGCCCTCTGTGTGCTCTCTTGCATGCACAGTGAAAGGTGGCACCTGAAGATATGTTCCCAGCTCCCTAAGACATTAACATGCCTTGGGAGCCTGCAGGTCAGATCCAACAGGGTTCCAGGAGAACTCTCAGGCACCACAAGGCCTCTGCCATATTGGAGGAGCTGAGGGAGGCATTCTCACTGGAACTGGACATCCGGGCAGCTCCCGAGGCCTCTGTGGCCCCCGTGAAAAATTTCCTCTTGTCTCTGTGTTCTCTCAACTTTGCAGCCCCCACACCTCTGAGTAAATGTAAGTCAGATGTTTGTCCAGTACTTTATGATATAAATGGCATTTCCAGATTGATCATCATACTCAAGGGACAGTGACTGCCTTTTGGCAAGCTGGCACAATCTCATTTAACACAAGAGGGGCTGGGTGTGCAATGGAGAGAATTGAGACATGGAAGCAAAGGAAATTCAGCTCCAATGCAAGTAGTCTTCATCACCTCACCAGTGGCTTTGTTCCATTTGTGCCTTATTTTTCTTTCCTACCAAACAGGAAGCCCACCAACGTGAGGCCTGTTGAAAGGTGTAGTAGCTGCGGCCCCTCCCACTCAGCAACTGACTGGTGTCCACAGCATGGCAGGGTCCAAAAAGGATGGGGGTGGCCTGTCACCCTCATTCATGATATAAATTGCATGGTCTCTGTACAGTAAAGGGCACAAACTTGAAAGTATGTCCTGATGAATGTAGATCCATGTTCACGTTCCTTTCATTACCACCCAGATTTAGAACCCCAGAACACAACTTTTACCCTGGTGGGGAGGGGCAAAAAAACCTTTTTCTTCAGCTTCTTAGGTTCAGACATCAAGGCATGTGAATTAAACTGACAGAGGAATGTTAATAGGAGAGAGAAAAAGAGTATATTATTTACATGTACATATATGAGGGGGAAATCTGTGGTGAGTAACTCAAAGGAGTGATTAAAATTTGGGGTTCATATACAATACTAAGAAAAGGCAATAAATCATCAAGTGACAAGACAAAGGAGAGAGGTGTGAGCTTCTTGGGGCAGTGAATTGTTGAAATAGGGAACACTAAATGAAAATGAGGGTAGGTTTGGTATGCAGCCCTCCTGGTGCTGACTCTGCCTGCAGTGATGACGGTTGTTTTCCTCTCCTGGCACAGCAGCCAGGAGCTCCTCCACCACGGGGAATGGATGTCTGCCTTCCTGGCAGATGGGGAGGGCAGAGAGCTCTTCCTGTGTCTGCTGTTCCTCAGGTGTCTTCAGCTCAAAATAATCCCAATGCCAAAGTGACCTCTTTGGGGATGGCGTGTTCTGTCACCCTGTACCCTGGAAGTCCCAGTCACAGCCTTGTCCAGTCAACCTTCCCTTCGTTGGGAGACACCATTACAACATCTGTCACCAAAGTGTTCTCTGCCTCCAGGGATGTTTACATTCATTGACAGTCCTCTCCCCATGCTCTTGGCTCTGGGGTCTTCTGTTCAATATCTTGTTTTTGAGACTCACCCACAATGTTGCAGGTTACTACTTCACTGGGCATTGGTAATTTAACCAACATATAAAATCCTAGGTTTGCCCTGGCTGGGTGGCTCAGTGGATTGAGCACTGGTATGTGAACTGAAAACTCTGGTTTGATTCCCAGTCAGGGCACATGCCTGGGTTGCGGGCCGGGACCCCAGCTGGGGGTGTGTGAGGGGCAGCCGATGGATGTTGTTTCTTGTTTCTCTCTCTCTCGTTCTTTCTCCCATCCCCTCTCTCTCAAAATAAGCAAATAAACAACCAAACAAATAAAATAAACCTTTTTAAAAAATCCTAGGTTCAAGGTTAGTTTGGAACTTTGAAGGTGCTGCATCCTGAGATCTGGAATTAAACTCTGCTGGTTCCAGCCAGAGCGTGTTCC
>PVKU01010383.1:0-52717 GCA_004027475.1 Anoura caudifer | reverse complement strand
GTGTGGATTTTATGATCAACATGTTAATTTCTACCAAAAAATAAAAGCAGTTGGGATTTTGATAGGGAACATGTTGAATCTGTAGGTTATGGGGGGAAGTCTTGCATCTTAAGAAATGTCTTCTAATCCATGAGCATGGGATGATTTTCCATTTATTAAGTATTTTAAAATTTCTTTCAATAATGTTTTATAGCTTTCATTGTATGTCTTTCACTTTCTTTGTTAAATTTATTCTAAATATTTTATCCTTTTTGATGCTGTTATAAATGGATTTGTTTCTTACAGTTTTGCATCATTTATTGCTAGTATCTAGAAATACAATTGATTTTTGTGTATCAATCTTATTTCCTACAACCTTGCTGACTTCACTCATTAGTGCTGATATTATATATGGATTCCTTAGGATTTTCTGTACACAATAAAATACCATCTGTGAAGTGTGTTTTAGAGTATTTTGGATGATATGTGTTTTGCTCTTTGTTAGACATTGTAATATTTGGTTGAGGAAATCAGTTTCAGCATTAATACACAGTTTTTTTAATATATTTTTCCTGCAGGATAAATCAACCAGCAAAGAAAAATCCAAGATACCAGTAAGATTTTTACCACAGTTGTCTACGGTAATTTACCAATATGTCATCATACTTTATATCATCATACTTTATTGTTTTATCATAATGTTGTTTATTAGTTTTCAAACTTGTAAATAAGTTACTGAGTTTCTGATTTTAAATTCTGTGCTCCATTTAATTTTTTTTCTGATGGAGAACATTTATAAGGTACACACCTTAGGGAAAATAACTGTCTTAATAAATGAAGTATAAGCTATAATATGCAGGGTGTGCACAATATTTGAGTCTTCCGAATAAATGAATTTTGAAGATGCTCTAGAAAAAGCAGTGTTGGAGTTAGGAAATGATGTGGGTCACAGTTTCGTCACTAGCGGCTGTTTGACTGTTGGGGAGTCACTTGCCTCTCTAAGCGCTAGTGTCTCTGAGTTAGTGTTGATTTGATGATCTCTGAGGAGATGCCTCTGTCCAACACTAAAATGCTGTACTACAGCTTTTTTATTTTGAATTATTGTTTTGTGGAAAGAGATAGGTAGTATATGCTTAGTTTGTAAAGTGCTGGACAAGGTTTTACTGCAATAAAATTTACTATCTATTAATTATGTTGAGTTTAATGCCATTGAGTTACCCTCTTGTGATTCTTGGAAGATGAGTTTAAGTGGAAGTTCAGTGCAAACATTATTTGTTTTGCGACATATTTTAAAAGCTCAGAATGAGCTATGAAATGGAATCTATGTTCCTTTACACAAAGAAGATTCCTAATAATTTGAAATACAAGATTCTTTCAGCTTGAAAAAAACTTGAATGAAAAATTTTTAGGTGAATGTTTCTGAACATTTGAAAGTATATGTTTTAAGTGTGAATCTGTTTTTTTTAATAATGTCAAGATTATCACACCATGTTCTATGAAATAAATCATAGCATCTTTTTTCATTAGTTCTGCAAATATTTATTTTAATTTTGCTAGTTTAAAAGGCAGAGACCTGAAATGGAATAGACATTTTCTCTTTAAAAACTTAACAAATTTTAAAATGGAAGAAAACATTGCTGTTAGGTTTTTAAAAATCCTCACCCAAGAATATGTTTATGAGAGAGAGAGAAGGAGAGATGAGACAGAAACATCGCTAGGTTGCTTCCCATACACGTCCCAACTGGACATCAAACCTGGTCCACCCTCCAACCCGCTGAGCCACTGGCCAGGGCTGTTAGTTTTTTTTTAATGTTACTAGTATGTAGGTGTAGAAATACCAGTTAAATTTAAATTTACTCACTAAATAAATGTTCAGTGGCTGAGATGAATAATCTTTTCTAGGCAATGAGGTATATAATTATCTAAAATGCTTTTGTTGGTCGATTTAAACTTTATACTGTGTTCATATTTAACTGCATCTTGCAGTTTCCTTCCATATCCTTTGGGTTTTATGTCTTTTAAGATAAATCAGATTTTTAAAATACTAGAAAAATAATCCATTGAATACAAATTTTTTCATTTGAATATTAGGGCTTGTACTTGAATAAACATTTCTGATAGTAGTTAAGACCTAGAGAGATTTCTGTTACAGACCTCTGTGCTTCTAGAGATGACCCCTGTAGCTGAAATCAGTGACCCAGCACTGGCGGCTCCCAGCCTGAGCGAGCTGGTGACCCAGTTCTCACCCTCTGTGCGCACCTCAGTCACTGCACTCCCACGAATCTTGAGTCCTTTATGGAGCAAGACAAGAGTGAAAAAAATGGAAGGGCAGACAGAAGGATGGAAGATCACTGATTTTTAAGTTGTCTTAGCTTGTCTTCAAGTGAAGGACGGGCCTGGAAAAGGACTTGTATGTACTATAATTGGAAGGAAGCAGGAGTAACGGATCAGGGAGAGTAAAACTAGGAAGAAAGAGAAGCCAATTTGTTACCAAGTTGCCTTTTATACGAGGCAACTGGGGTGATCTGCCATGACCTTCTGAGGAGCTTAGAGAATGCCTTCTGTAATTGTCCACTGAAGATGATCAGGGGCAGCATTTATCCATCAGCTCTCATTTCAAACGGGTGGAGGTTGCTCCAGAAGATGTCCTGTCCACTTCTGGCAGCTCATTTGTATGTGCCGAGTGGGCCACCCTGAGAATCCCGTGACGCTGGAAACGTCCCACAGCAGGGAGCAACAAACATTTTCCTGAGGCAAAACACTGTCCTTCCTACATGAACTGAAGGCAGCAGAGAACTGTTCATTGCAGCTATGTCTGGAATCAGAGGTGAGGCCCGGAGGATGGGAAAGAATGTGAGGCACAGGATTTGTCTGATAATAAAGTCAGTGCGCCCTGGACAAGTGGCTCAGTTGATTGGAGCATTGTCCCGGATACCAAAAGGTTGTGGGCTCAATCCCCATTCAGGGCACATACCTAGGTTGCAGGTTCGTGCCCAGAGAGTACAGGAGGAAGCCGATGGATGTTTTTCTGTCATATCCATGTCTCTCTCTCTCTCTCCGTCTCCCCCTTTACTATGTGCCACCCTCCCCCCCCCACCACAATGAATAAACACATCCTCCGGTGAGGATTAAAAAAAAAGTCAGTGGAATTCCCTTAAGCCCAACCTCGCAAAAGTGCCAAAGCAGAGAGAAAGGACAATGTATGCCTAAGTTATCATTGAAAAAAACATGCAGACTAAAATAGACTTGCTTGTTGGCATTAAAAAATATGTAGATGTTATTTTAAAATCCACCCTTCTAGCTTTATTGAAGAATGGTATTATTTAGCTAGATGGCGTTCTGGCTTATGAGTGGCTGCTCTTCTTGGTTAGCTAGAGAACCACTACTTCTAAAATATTCTATGAGAGATGTATTTGGTACTCCAGGGTAAGGAAGGAATATTAGGGACCTCACCTCCCTTCTCCATTCACGGTGCTGAGGACACGGGGCGGGGCGTGAGAGCACAATGGACTGAGTGAAGCTGAAGGAGTCAGGTGTGTAGGGGTGTGTGTGGGAGACCTGAGTCGAGCAAGATGTTTTGTACATTTGTCTTGGCTCCAATACAGTAGACCTCATTTGGGTTGCCTCTGCGTCCTAGTATGAAAATTCTAGGGTCTTGGACTGTGTATCCCAGAATCTTCCCCTTTAACCATCTACAACTACATTCTGTCAGGCCTTTGCTACACCCTCATTCTACCCAAAGGGAAGCCTTTCTCTCTGAGAACCCCATTGCACTTTTTAGCTTGAGAATATACTCATGTTTCCCTTCACATCCTGTGGTCCCCTGGACATTGCAGAAAAGAGAGCCGTTTTGGGGACAACGCTGGATGTGTATGAAACATTCACCTACTCTGATGTTTGTACTTTCGTCAGTACTGTCTGAAGCTCATTGCAATTATTTTTTTTTAAAGGGCTTGATTAACCAATTTACATTTTTAAGATAAAGTTCAAATTATTTTCAAGTCAGTTTTTCCAGTTCTGTAAGACTGACTTAGTAAACTGAGATGGAGCAAAGTGAGGGATAGGAGACACAAATATATTCCAGACATAATTTAAATAATAAGAGAATTTCCAAAACAATGTTATTTATATTCAGAGGAAATCATCTGCGATTGTAGTTAAGAAAGAAAGCTAAACTTTTTTGATAGCAGTTGAAGAAAGTGCCAGACTTTAACAGGGAGATAGTGAGGAGGCGTTGGCAGTTCCATTCATCAGGGTAGTTAATTAGCTGGCATAACAGGCACACCCCCAAAATCTCAGAGACTTAACCTGCAAAGATTGCCCCTTGCTCACATGAAGTGGGAGGGGGGTCAGGGAGCCAGCGGGGACACCTGGGCCCCTTGCTGTGGGTGGCCAGGGTGAGAGAGCGATGGGGGAGGTGCAGCAGCTCTTAGCTGCCTGCCCCGCTCACTCTTCATTGTCTGGCTCAAGTTGTACAGCTATGAAGTAACTGTAAGACAGGCTGGGGGATGAAGTAGTCTGGGGCATATTCATGGGGATTTGGAAACTAAGACAAAGCTCCATTCATAAGGGACTTTTGGATGTTTCTGACCAGAGGAGAGGATGATTAGGGCTATGCCTTAGGAAGGTTGAGGTGACCTTGAGTTACTAGCATTTTCTTTAAATCAGGTTGCCTGAATTATTTTAAAAAGCTGCTTAACTGTCCTCACAGCTGACTCTAGTTTTCTTCCTGTGTAGCTTGTTCACTGCAGTCAGGACCATTTATGAAATAATTCTTTGTATGTCCTTGCACGTCAGTAAGGTTACAGTATAATCAATCTATCATCCAAACTGAGATGCCACCGAGAGTGAAAGCTCTCCTAAGTATGCTTGAGCAACAGGTGTAAACTGGGACCACTCCACAAACTGGGACTGGAAGTCACTCCAAGAGGAGGCTACAGCGGTTCTCTGTCACCAGCCAGGCCAATCAAACCCCCAGAACCGTGTCTTCTGTCATATGCAGCACCCACCTACCCAGCCCTCCCTTGGCCCTCATTAAGTTCCTCCTCAAACATGACCTCTGCAAAGAGGCCTTACTACCCCACCTAACTTAGCACTTCTCCACCTTCTCTTTCTATCCTTTTACTCTGTTTCATTTTTTTCCATTGCACGTATTACTCCTGATGTTATGTGATATATTTATTCTGAAATGGCTGTCTGTACCCCTATGAGATGTAAGTTCCACCAATGGAGGGGTTTTGTTCTGTCCATGACTGAGGCTCTAGTGTCTTAAAGACAACCTGACCCATGGTAAGTGTTCAATAAATCATTATTGAATAAGAGAATTGTTATACCTTCCACTTCAGTTGGGCCAAGTGCCCTCACCATCAGCACCAGCGTCTCCTCCCGAATTGTCCTGTGTGTTGCTCCCTCTGCCTTCAGTAAGCTCCTTGCTGTCCTCTGTGGAGATCCAACTGTGCTTCAAGACTTAGCTTCCACCCTGACCTGGCTGGTGTGACTCAGTGGATTGAGCACCAGCCTGCAAACCAAAGCATTGCCTGTTTGATTCCCCGTCAGGGCACATGCCTGGGTTGTGGGCCTGGTCCCCAGTAGGGGACATGTGAGGGGCAACCACACATTGATGTTTCTCTCCCTTTCTTTCTCCCTCCCTTCCCCCTCTCTAAAAATAAATAAATAAAATCTTTTAAAAAGAGAGAGAAAAGAAGACTTAGCTTCCATCTTTTCTTGTTTTGGGACTTCCTTTGAATACTCTGCTCCACACCGTCTGCTGTTCTGGAAAATGGAAGCATGCAGTTCTTAATACTAACTGGACTGTGCACTTTGCGGAGGCATAAACTAATATGTGTATACTAGTTTATATATATACACACACATATATACACATATATACATATACGTGTGTGTGTGTGTCTGTGTGTGTATATGAGAGAGAGAGATACGGAGAAAGAGAGAGAGATGGGACAATGTCCAGACATTGTTGATGTAATGAGAACAGTGTGTGTGACATCAGTATAACCTGGCGGCCAAGGAGAGTGGACTGGAATGCACATGTGTGAACAATGATGACTTCACTGTACTAGTCAGTGGGGGTGGCAGATGCCATTGAGTGAGCATGTGTACTGTGTGGCCATCACATTCAAAATAACTGAGCAAGTAGAGCAATGAATCTGTATCAAATTTTGTGCTAAGCTTGAACATTCCTCTGTGGAAACTATTTAGATGATTCAGAAAGCTTTTGGGGACAGTGCAATGAGTGCAGTGCAAATAAAAGTGTGGTACAAATGCTTCAAAGATGATTGAGAATCTTGAAAATTATCCACATTCTGGAAGGCCTGCAAGAAGCAGAACACCTGAGAATGTTGAACGTGTCCAGGCTGCAATCAACAATTGGTGACTGACATCGGGAGAACTAGAAGCTGATCTGGGGATTCTAAAGACTACAGTGTACAAGATTTTGACACAGATCTTGGCATGAAATGTGTTGTGGCAAAATTAGTTCTGTAGTTTCTGCTACCAGAGCACAAGGAACATTGTACCGCAATTGCTAATGGCTTGATTCAAACTGCTACTAGTAAACCAGATTTCTTCAAGAAGATCATAACCAGAGATGAACTGTGAGTATGGCTATGACCTGAAAACAAAGGCCCAGTCATCCCAGTGGAAGTTGCCCTCCAGGCCCGGAGAAGGTGAGGCAAAGTCACAGCAAGATCGAGACCATGTTTTGAACATTGAAAGTGATGCTGGTAGAACTGAGTGAGGTTCCAAGTTGCCTCCTATGTACAATGTCTCTTGTATCTTGTATCTTCTTCAATAAATGTCTCTATTTTTCTGGACAGTGTGGTGATTGCTGGGGGAAGGGGATGTAAGGGGACTAAATGGAAAATATAATAAAGATTAAATTTTAAAAAGTTTCACTATTTTTCATCACGTGTGGCTGGATACTTTCTGGACAGATCACACGCACAGTTGTTATGCACACAATAGGCACAAAAATGGTGTAACACAGCTTAACTCATAAAATCTCAAAGAGAAGTAAATGAGATAATTTATGTAAACTTAAAACAATACACAGCACGTACTGTAATCCATATACTCATAAAATATAATTGATATCAAGAATCATTGAGAAGAAAATTTATATTCTTTGTATTTTGTACTGTCTTAAAAATCTAGTCTATAGCTTACACTTAAGCACATCTCATTTCAAAGGAATAACATTACAAGAGGTCCATAGCTAGAGGTGGCTAGTAGGTGCTGTTTTGGATAATGAAGCTTTAAGGAATACGTGACTAGCAGGCGTAAGGAGTAGCCCTTCCCTTTAGGTCTAAGAGAGAGTACTCAAGGAGGAAACTTGAAAGATCTAACCCTTCCCTGAAGCTTAGATGAAGACCTCTTGGAGAGGCCGTGGCTGTGGCCCAGTTGGGACATTTGTGAAGTGTTCCAGGCCTGGGTGGGAAGTGAGAAATCATCTGCTGGGATGCTGGAAAGTTAGAAAGGAGGGCTCCCTCTGTGAAGTGTGGGAAAGTTACCCCTAGGAATGCCACTGAAACCTGCTGGAGGGTGTCTGCCATAGGCCAGGAAGGTACCCAAGGGCACAGATGCTGACCCCTGGCAGCCACACAGGTGGGGGGTGGGAGGGCAATGTGAGAGAAAGCACTGGACCCAGGGAGCAAAGGCCCCTCCTCTTACATTTTTTTCTTTTTTTATTTTTCAATTATAGTTGTGCCCATTTTCCTCCCATTACTTTCCCCCACCCTACCCACCCCCAGCTCCCACATTCGATCTTCCCCTCCTCCCCTCTTGTCTTTGTCTATGGGTCCTTTATACTTTTTTATTTTTTTAGCACCTTTTATAATATGAATACTGGTGGGTAAAGGAGAAATGTTAGAGGGTCCTTCTCAAGAATCACAAAGGAGGGCAAAAAAGGTAGATTCAGAGCTGAGAGGCAATAAATTGACAATTGGCAAAAAAGCACAACTCATATTATCTGCTTTATAAATCAAAGTATCATTCTCAACAGTGCTTCCTCTTACCTGGAAAAAATTTCTACAGTGGAATCATCCTCTATTCAAAAGAGATAGCAGCACTTTCTCTGAAAGGTCTTGCTAAAAAGTATAAATGCTATTTATGGCAACTTGAAGGTATGTTATCTGGAATTCATTTTGAGCTTAGGAAGTAGAGCCTTCTGGTTGTCAAGAGGACAGAACTGATACTTTAGTGATGAGGAAGAGAGGCGGAGCTGAGGAAGCCCTGGAGCTGACTAGGTTCAGATAAATCCCTAAAAGATAATGCAATTGATAAAAGGCTTTGCACACGCTTTAAAGCTTTCTGACTAGTATTGTTGGGTACCGTTTTTACTTCTTTCCTGGCTGTAAAGAAAATGATTCTAAGACAAACTAACAATTTAAAAAGTCGTAGAGTATGTCTTTGAATATTTTAGATAGTATGCACTTTATGACAAACTGCTGAAAAATTGGTTGAATGATTCAAATTTTGCATTAACAGTCCCCCCCCCCCGCCCCCATATTTTCTGTATAGGATAAACCAGGCAGCAAAGAAAAAACCAAGACATCAGGAAGAGTTTTACCACAGCTGGCTATGGTAATTCACCTATACACTGTCAATAAATTTTTGCTCTTTCAAAAATGTTTATTAGTTTTCAAACTTGTAAGTGACTTTCTGATTTTGAATTTTGTGCTCCATTTGATTATTTTCTGATAGACAAATTCTACGAGGTACACATATTGGGAAAAATAACTAAATAAAGTAACTGTAAAATATAATTTCCTCATTGTGTACAGAGTATCTAAATGTTCTGGATAGAAGAATTTTTAAGATGGACTAGCAGAAAGTATATCAGTGTTGGAGTCAGGAAGTGGAGCCAGGCAACAGCTTTGTCCCTGATGGCTCTGTGATCTGAGGTGGCCACTTAGCTCTCTGGGCCTCAGTTTCTGAGCTTGAACGTGAGCTGAACCGATGACCTTTGAGATGTGTCTTCCAACAATGAACTGCTACACCACAGAGGATTCCTCAGATCTTTCCATCTCTTTTCCTGTTATGACTATAAATTGTCATTGTCCTATGAAAGAGGCAGTTAATAAACATTTTCAGCTGATAAGTGCTGAGTCAGATATAATTTACTGTAATAAATTTTACTATCTAGTAATTATGTTGCATTCAATGCCATTGAGTTATGCTCTTGTGACTTCTCGAAGTGAGTGTAAGTGGAGGCTCAGTGCAAACGTTTGTGTGTGTGTGTGATAAAATATATACAATATAAAATTTACCATTGTAACCATTTTTAATTGAACTGTAGTTCACTGGCATTAGGAATATTCACATTGTTGTGCAGCCATCACCACCATCCATTTCTATTACCCTTTCATGTTCCCAGACTGAGACTTGACCCATTAAATGGTAACCCCCCACTGCCCCTCCTCCCATGGCACCCACCACTCATTCCGCTTTCTCCATGTCTTTGCTCCAGGCCGGCGTATTTTAAGTAAAGTCATGGAGTACTTGTCCTTTTGTGTCTGGCTTATTTCACTGTTCAACCAAATGAGCATAATGTTCAACCAAAACATTGTTTTTGAAAGATACCATAATAGCTAAGAACAAACTATGAAATTGAATTTGTGTTTAGAAGAGATTTCTGATAACTTGAAAGACATGTTTTATTTAGAAACTTGAATTAATAGTCTTTGATGAAATTATATTGAATATTCCAAAATGCACATTTTAATAGAAAATATGCTTTATTGATAACCTCATTTTCATGCCAAGTTCTGTAGAACTGAGCTATAGTGTGATTTTCCTAGTTCTGCAAAATCTATTTTAAATTTTCTAGTTTAAAAGACAAGACTTGAAATGGAATAGACATTTTATTTTCCCTTTAAATATTTAACATATTTCAAAACTGAAAAACATTGCTTTTAGTTTGTTGTGTCTTATTAGTATAAAGGTTTAGAAATGTAAACTTAACTTTCCTTATTTAATATTGAGTGGCTGAGTTTCCTGTCAGGGTGTGCAATAGTCTACAATATTTTTGTTGGCTGATTTAAACCTGGTTTTATGTTCATCTTTGGCCGTATATTACATTTTCAAGATTCTTTGAGTTTTTTGTGTTTTAAAGGAAATATGATTTTTAAGATGTTTTTAAATCCACTATTTTTTTAAAAGCATTTTCCTTTGAATGTTAAGGTTCAGATTTAATTAAATACAATTTTCTGGCAGTAGTTAAGACCAAGAGTGATTTTCATTATAGACCTCATGCTTCTGGAGCTGATCCCTGTTGAAACCAAGGTGACTCAGCTTTGGCGGCTCCCAGCCTCTGCGAGCTGGTGACCTGACTCTCACCCTTTCTGCACATCTCACCCAAAGCACGTCCGCAAATCTTAAATCCTTTATGGAGCAAGATGAGAGGGGAAGAAGGGAAAGTCATGTGGATGGATGGAAGAGCACTAATTTACACATTGTCTTAGCCTATTTTCCTGTTAAAGAGGAGCCTGAAACAAGGACTTGTAAGTGGGTAGTTAGTTGATTTGGAAGCAGGAGTAAAGGATTGGGGAAAGTAAAACTGGGAAGAAGGAGAAGTTGATTCAAGCCAGTTGATCTGCATCTGAAAGGAAGATGTTGACTCGTCAGCATTAAAAAATTAGTACATTTTACTTTAAAATCCTTCTGTCTGTGCTTACTGAAGAGCCATGGATTCCAGTAACAGTGGTCTGTGGTCTGGTAGTGCAGTAATTGGCTCGAGCTAATCAGTTGTTGCCTTTTGAAAGACTTAGGGGTTCCTCTGTCTGCCGCAGTCCCTACCCCTCCATTGTTTCCCAGCGCTGAAACCAAGTGCTGGTAGCTATCAAGACCAGCCTTCCTCCGTCTTTTATGATGCCAGCCTCAATTGGTGTAAGTACAAGAATTTAGGACCCCTGCCTTAAATGGTGGAATAAATGTATGAGTTTCCAGAGTAATCTAGAGACACTTAAAACCATGAGGATAGGAAGCCTTTTGGAGCTGGAATATAGTGGAACTCATTAGTGTTGGAGACCATCAGAGAGTGCCTCTCATGAAAGTGGAAAGCTTAAAAGGTACTTTCCAATGTCTGGGGGTGAGTAGACTTTCTGGAATGAACTCCCTTGTTAGTTAGAGGTGCCGCATCAAACCAGCAGAAGAGCCTTCAGTAATGCCCTCCAAATGTCTCATCACATGGCCATTCCCAGGCTCGAATAAGATTTGCTGTCGAGGGTTTGTGCCTTCTTTCCAGATGCCCTGATTTGTTGGAGAAAATGTCTGTGTTTATAAATACTCATGCATTTAATTAGAAAAAGTTTTTTTTTCCCTGATCTTGTTTTATTAATGTAATTTAATTTCCACATTGCAGGTTAGCACCAAGCCCCAGTGGCAGCAGGCAGCTCCGTCATTCCATTTGAGCGCGAAGCAGGATGATGATATTCCAGAACAGTTTAGGGCTAGAAACGAACAGTCATATGGTAAGAACTTTCATAGTCAAACTTAGAAACTAAGAACATTTTCTAGAGGAAAAAAATCATATGACATTTAGCTAATAAAGTAGTGAAATTGTAGAACTAAAATAACCTTTATATCAAGTAGAAAAATTTATCTCAAATGTTTTCCTTCAGAAAATGATTGATTCCAGTTGTCAGCTATTTTAGGCTGTTGTAAATGTTATAAAAGCTGACATTTTAAGAGTAGAGATGTTTATAATGACACTTTGATATATTGTAGTCAGAATTTTCCTCTGCATCAAAGGCTAAGAATTTTTTCTAAGAAGGATTTTAATAAGTTGTAAATATTATTTCCAAATTAGTCATTTTAGTAGTTTTTATTATTTTGACTCATCAGGTTGATTATAATGAATATTAACTTTTCATCATGGTCTTTAAATAGTTTGAAATAGTTCTGTATTCTGTTTTTATCATAATTTTAATCTTGTTTATTTTAAGAAGGTTTAATACAAATGTAATTGAGAATTTGAGTTTATTAGCATATTATTCAAAATATAAAATAAATTAATTAAATAATCTGGAAATAGTGTTTCTATTATGATGACATAAAACAACAGTAGTCTAACTTCTTGATAGTGAAAGAAGAATAATTATACTTATGATAACTTGAGAACTTAAAGCATGTAGTTTTTTCTTGCAAGGTGTTTTAGTATTTAATTCTAAACACTAATATGTTTGAGCTTACTTTTTAGATGTCTAACTTATGCTTTTCAAAAATTTAGCCGAATACAAGGAGTACGTTGGAAAAAAGGGCACATTACTAGACCAAGTTCAAGATAGTCGTGCTGGGCCATCTACTTCCAAATCAAAGGGCAAATATCCACACAAGGAACGAGAAAACTTTAGAAGCACTCTTGTTAATATCATTATGTAAGTTCTATGAGCTAATCAGTGTGTGTCATCCCTCTTAGAGCCCGTGAAACTATTTATCTAAAAATATAAGAATTCTGTGCATTGCTAAGGATGCCCCAAGGCCTTGTTGGAATGAGGTCATGGTAAAATAAAGAATGAAAGATTGAGCTTAACCCTGTTCAGTATATCGCTTTTTAAAATATCATGAGTTAGAAAGGTATAAACATTAATACTTGATGTCAGCCAGAGAGCAAAATGTCTAGGAGTTCTGGTTGCCGTCATGGTGGCTGGTGGAAGGTTTGGGACAGTCCTCCTTTTCCCCATCTCATTGGCTCAGGTGATGTGGTGACTTGCCTGCATTGCTAGACTCCTCGTTTAGAAAGGGAGGAAATGGGGTGAAGTGATCAGCACTTGTGAGTAGAGCCTGAGCTTGACTGATCTGACCTTTAGATCCGTGTATGGAGGACAATTCAGATGTGCACAGTAGTTTCTTTTTGCTTGTTTCCTCACAGCTTCCTTCTAGTTATCAGTACTCTCTTTCTTTCACTATAGCTCTCAAGGTGTACACACTGCCATTTGTGAACCAATAGAGTTTGACGACACATTTCAGTAAGCAGCTTACCCACAGAACCCTGTTCAAGTGTTTTCCATGTGGCACTTTGCTGGCTGTCTTGAAGCAGGAGGGGGCAGTGGATACCACGTGCTTCCAAAGGGAAAGGGAGTTCTGTGGAGCTGGACTGTGGGCATGTGCCTATACTAGAGTGGTTTGGAGTTTGCTTTTGACAGGTGCCGTTAGGAGATTACTAGCTTGACACACTTATGTCACTTTCTGTGATTAAGCACTCTCAAGTCTCTCAAACAGTGTAAAATCAACAGTCAAAACCATGGATGGTAAACCTCTGGTTAAAAATTTTTAGAAGGAACATTTTCTTTACACACTGTCTTGACCAAAACAGATGATCTTTCTTGACACCGCCCCCTGTGCCTGTCATTACTGGTCCTAGTATGACTGCGGATAGAACCCATCCTGAGTTTCAGCTCCATACAGGCGTCTGGGTTTGAATTCCCCATTTCACTCAGGCCCACGCTGTAATCTCCTGATGCATGGGATTAAAATCCAAGGCCACACCCCTCCAAGGGCAGCCATTGCCTCAGGATTTTGCCGATTGCTTTGCCTTGCTTTGCCTTGTGATTCCAGTTTTTCCTCATGAGTATTTTCTTTCTTTCTTGTGAGCTCAGCTACTATTCCAAGAGATTTTTGTGACACATTATTCATTCAATACTTAGAGAATGGTACTGGGAAGTTTTACAGATTATCCTTGCTGCTGTGTTGTAAGAAACAAAAGTCTCAATTCATCTTATGTCATTTTTTAGTGATGCCTTTTATAAACAGGAAATGGGTAGACTTACTGAAATTTAATCTGAGTTTCTGTACTTCAACAGTATATTTAATGCCATTCGTAGTGTATAGTTATTGGTATTTCTTATGGATGTGGGCTTAACTTCTACCAATTTAGTGTGTATTTTTTACTCAGTATATGTTATCTTTGCTTATTTGTTCTGCACTCTATTGAACTGAATTTTCTGTCTTCTCTCTTTATTTCTGTTGACTTAAAAGCTATCAAATGTATGTCTATTCTTTGAGTAGTTATTCCAACATTTAAAAACCACATATTGTAATTTATTTTTTAAAGTTTAAAGTTTATTTTATCTTTTCCTCCTGAACAGTACAAACAAATCTTAGAAAGCTCTAACTCAGTTCTGAACTATTCTTTGCATTTTCCATGTGATTATTGTTTATTTTATTTTTACCACTTCTTCATATTTTTAAGTTTACACTTACTTAGATTTACTAACATGTTTTCTAGTTTCTTGGAAAATTGCCTATGAAGTGCACTCTTCACTTCTGGGTTCTTTTTTTTTTTTTTTTTTTTTTATTTTTTTTTTTTTTTTTTTTTTTTTTTTTTTTTTTTTTTTTTTTTTTTTTTTTTCTGAAGCTTATTCCTTAGTTCTTTCATTAGGATCTGTGGAGGGTAAACTTGCAACTTTCATCTCTGTAAATATCTCTACTTTGCTCTTACTCTTGAATTAGTGATTAAGCTGGCTATAGAATTTAAAAATAATTGTAACTTTTCCCTTGAACATCTGGAAAACGTTAGATTGAAAAACATTGTTATTTTTGTCATATGTTATTTTTTCCCAACTTTATTATGGTACATATGACAGTTATTGGGAAGGAATATGTTATTATACAGCATCACTGACCCAGATAAAGCTTGGAATCAGAGCATGACACATTCAATGATGAAAAGGTTAAAGTTATCCTAGAGCAACTTATTTTTCCTAGAGATGTAATGAGCTATGTCTTTCCACACTGTGGAGCCCCAGAAGTCACAAAATGTGGCTTCTATCTGGGATAGATTTTGAATTGAATTATGGCTAGAAGATCGTTGTATTATGAGAATCCTTATCAATAACAAATGCAAAAGAACATATGAGCTTCTTTGTCACTCATTGTTAATTTGTTGTGTGTCTAGAAATCAGAGAAATGGTCTTTGGAAGAATGAACCTGTCTTCTGCAAAACTACATTTAAAGTCTTTTCCATCAGTGCTCATTTAAATCCAAAATATATAAATAACCATGTATAATTTAGGAATAACCCAAGAATACTCCTTGATGTCTGGTCAAGATGGCAGCGTAGGTGAACATGGCTTGCCTTTTTGCACAACCACATCAAAATTACAACTAAACTATAGAACAACCATCATTCAGAACTGTCACAAACTGAGTTGAATGGAAATCCTGCAACTACAGAATTAAAGAAGAAACTGCATGGAGACTGGTAGGAGGGGCAGAGACAAAGAATGGGCTGGTCCTACAACCACAAGTGGCAGATAAAAATCTGGAGCGGTATCTAAAGAATGAAGAGTCCCAGCCCCACACCAGGCCCCCCAACCCAGGGTTCCCATGCCAGGAAGAGAAGTCGCCATAACTTCTGGCTATAAAAACCAGTGAGGATGAGGCTGTGGAAGACAGAAGTGCTGGACTCCGTGGCAGTTCCTCTTAAAGTGCCTGTACACAGACTTACTCAGACTCACTCCCTCTAAGTTCCAGTATGGGGGTAGCATTGAAAGGCACCAGAGACATACAGGGAGAAACTGAATTGTCTGGCAACAGAGCAAAAGTTGGGGGGCAGCTTTCTTCTAGACAGAAGTGTTGGCAGAGCCCCTGTATGTTTTCTGAGTCCTCCCACCACAGTGCCACAGAGCCAGAAGGCAGGTGCCATATCTGAGACTCCATCAACCTGGCTCACACTGTTTGCCCCAACTGGTGATTCCCTGAGGCCCTGTCCCACCCAACTTTCAGGCCCACCCAAGCTGTTTAGTCTGGCTTTTCCATATGAATGGCTTGTCTTGGCTCATGCTTCAGATTTTCCTAAATTCTCTCAAAAAAACAGCATCTGGCTTCAGTGAGCCCCGTATCTCTCTCTCAGTTGCCTCAGGCTGGGCACTAGCAGCAGCCAGCTTCTGTTCACAGCTTGGCCTCTGTTGGGTACCTCCAGGCCCAGGACAAGTAGTAGCCATCAGCAGATCACTTTTTAGCTTATGCTGTGTGACCCCAGAGAGAACACAGGCAGTGGCTGACCTTGGACATGCCAACAGCAAACAAGGCTCAGCTACAACAGGAGAGTATACACAGCCTACACAGTGGGTGTACCTCGAGTACCAAGTTTAGGTGATAGGGGAGGCTGTGTCACTGGATCCTGCAGGACACCTACTACATTAGGCTACATTAGGCTGCTCTACCAAGCCAGGAAGGTGTAGCAGCTCCACCTAATACACAGAAACAAACACAAGGTGGCTGCCCAAATGAAAAGACAAAGAAACATGGCACAAATGAAAGAACAGATCAAAATTCCAGAAAAAGAACTAAACAAAATAGTTAAACAAGCTACTAGATGCAGAGTTTAAAACACTGGTTATAAGGATGCTCAAGGAACTTAGTGAGGACCTCAACAGCATAAAAAAGACATAGTCAGAAATGAAGGATACATTAATTAAAATGAAGAACAATTTACAGGGGATCAACAGTAGAGTGGATGAAGCTGAGAATCAAATCAGCAATTTGGAACACGAGGAAGCAAAAAACAACCAATCGGAATGATAAGAAAAAAAGAATCCCCCCAAATGTGGATAGTTTAAGGAGCCTCTGGGACAACTTCAGGTGTACCAACAGTCACATCATGGGGGTGCCAGAAGGAGAGGAGAGAGAGAGCAAGTAATTGGAAACCTATTTGAAAAAATAATGAAAGAAAACTTCCCTAACTTGGTGAAGGATAAAGACATATAAGTCTAGGGAGTGCAGAGAGTCTCAAACAAGATAAACCCAAAGAGGCCTACCTCAAGAAACATCACAATTAAAATGCCAAAGGTTAAAGACAAAGAGAGAATCTTAAAAGCAGCAACAGAAAAGCAGTTAGTTACCTACAAGGGCACTCCCCTAAGACAGTCTGCTGATTTCTCAAGAGAAACTTTGCTGGATAGAAAGGATTGGCAAGAAATATTGAAAGTGATAAAAAGCAAGAACCTACAACAAAGATTACTCTACCCAGCACATCTTCAGGGATGTCAAACTCATTTTCACCAGGGACCACATCAGCCTCGTGGTTGCCTTCAAAGGGATACAGTCCTAAAATTATTTCAGCCCTTTGAAGGCAACTGCGAGGCTAATGTGGCTCCCAGTGAAAGTAAGTTTGACACTCCTGATTTACACCAAAGGGCAGGTAGTTTCCCAGACAAGAAAAAGCTGAAAGAGTATACCACTACCAAACTAGCATTATATGAAAAAAGGGTCTTCTTTAAGAAAAAGATAAAAAATATGAACAATAAAATGGCAACCAATACATATCTATCTCAATTGCATCTAAAAAAACAAAAACAAACAAGCCGAACAGT
This sequence comes from Anoura caudifer, assembly GCA_004027475.1. NCBI lineage: Eukaryota > Metazoa > Chordata > Mammalia > Chiroptera > Phyllostomidae > Anoura > Anoura caudifer. Next base: position 35,405 of record PVKU01010383.1, on the reverse strand, counting down.
AACAGAATCATAGATACAGATACAGAGTGCATTTTTTTGGTTGCTAGATGGGACGAGGGTCAGGAGGATGGGCATTAGGAGTGAAGGGATTGAGAAAAACAAATTGGTAGTTACAGAAAAATCATGGGGATGTAAATTACAGCATAGGAAACAGAGCAGCCAAAGAACACATATGCGTGACCCATGGACATGGACAATGGTGTGGGGAATTGTCCGAGGGAGTGGGGGTGGTGCCTGGTGGAGCGGGACAAAGGTGGAAAAATTGGAGCAACTCTAATAGCATAATCAATAAAATATAATTAAAAAATAAAAAAGAATACTCATATAACATTTAAAAGAAGAGAGAGCTTGACTTTTGAGTAATGATGAAGAATGGGTAAAACCTGTAAGGCAGCACATGGCCTCTGAATTAGGTCTTACAAATCATTTCCAATATAACTGTCTCTCCATGGATAAAGAGAAAGTATTTGGGAGAAACATGGTACCAGACAAATATGTATACTACTCATAAAATATTCAACAATTTATTTTTTCCTTATGATTTAACAGAAGACAGACCTTATCTTTATATATATATAGATATAAAATTGTTTTTCAATACACATTTAAATAGTGTGTTTATCATTTTCTTAGGCAAGAAGATACTGTTGTAGACTTACCTACTCCTGATGAAAGTACATTTCCCAAACTGACCACTTCTGCAATAGAGAAAGACATCTTGGTAATGGATACGTGTTTCATCTGTATAAATGGAAGGAAAAGAAGCACCTGAAGATACTTTCATACTTTGAGATTAATCTGTGCGCCTCTCTGTGAAACTCTGTGGAAGTGGGAGTAAATATGGAGTTCGATAAGATTGCCCCATTGAATTAATGGAGGAAATCATTTTTTCCATTGTCACCTAGACCGCATTTAAAGAGTCCCAAGTTTGCCTGCTCCCTTTGTTAAAGCTAGCCTCAGTCTTGTATAGCTTTTATGTGTTTTTATTCTTCTATGAGAAATTATCTTAATTATATAATATATACTTTACAAAGACTATTAACTTACTTTAGAAATAGCAATCTTTGAGCATTTCAAATACAGAATTTTAAAAGATATAAATATCAAAGACTTTAACATTGCTAATTTGTGTTTAAATTTTTTTCAAATAAGTGACATATTTTAAAAACTCATGTAAGTATATTGAAGTTAAATGTCCATTATTGGAGAAATACTATTATGCCTTAAAATGAATATTCTATGCACATATTTAAGAGCAGCTGTAAAATGACAGTATGGAATATTAATGGGTCAATTGGAAATTTCCTAAACCCTGTCGTATTACATTTCTGAGATTAATGGATAGGGATACTGATGCCACCTGTAGTTTCTAAGATATACTCCTGATTATATATAATAAAAGGACAAAAACTAACATACCAAATTTTCACCTGTTTATAAAACATTGAACTCTACTTCTACATGGTCTTTGTTCAGTAATATAACTTGATGGTTTACAGTAGAATTATGAGCTAAGATAAGAGCTTTAATTTTCATGCAATATCATACATATTTTCTAAATTTAGGCATTCTCAAATAATGCTTATATGGATCACACAAAATACTTTTATTACTTGTAAATAGTTCTCCTAAATATTTTTTGCTCAGTAGTTTTGTTTTATAACACTTCTGTATTAATAATACTTCTGTTATTATAGTTCTAAATGCATCTGCATTTCTTGTTCTCTTTTATATAGAGATATTACTATTATATTCACCATGGAATTGATACGGACCACATAGCCCCAATGGAAGATTCTTGGCTGGAGCATGTATTGAATTTAGTCCCCCAACACCTGAAAGTCCTCACTAACAGCATTCTTACATTATCTGATGAAATAAGAGAAGATTATCTTCTTAGTGTAAAAAAATCCATAGGTAAACCAGTATCTTTCTCTGCTTTCTAATTTGATTGTCTCTTTAAAGATAATTTTTTAAAATTGAAAGTTAATACCTATATTTGTAACTATTTATTATGCTATTTCTTGTATTGCTGTTACATTGCTTGAGATCTTAGGCAAGTTTTATTAATAAAGTACAGCAAAATAAAAAAATGATCTATCTGTATGGGTATATTGCCTCAACAAAAGACAGAACTGAAGAAAATTATATCAATTTACTTAATAATAATATTATTGATATCATAAAGTAGAATGTGATTAATTACAAAATTGTTGCTGTGGACCAGGGGTTGGCAAACTATAGCTCATAGGTTCAATCTGGACCCTGCCTGTTTTTGTAAGTAAAGTTTTATTGGAACATAATTACACACATTTATTTGCATATTGTCTGTGGCTGCTTTTGAGCTGTAAGAACAGAGTTGTATAGTTGTGGTAGATACCTTATGGCTAACAAAGTTGAAAATATTTACAATCTGGCCCTTTACATAAAAAGTTTGTTGACTTGTAGTGTAGACCAAGATTCTAAGACTGACTAATCATCAGAATCATTTAAAAAGTACTGATTATTGGACCTATCTGAATTAAAATCTCTAGGAACTGGATTTTTCAGTCTAAAGGTTCTCGAACTGCTTGTGATGTAGTTTTGGTATAATTGAAGCTGTGCTCAAACTTGGAGAAATCATAACGCTTTGGGGCAGTCTGGAAACCCTTCAGGGAGGAAGGCATTCGTTGCATTGAAGACTCTTATTGTGTATCCTGATAATATAAAAATAAAGAACCAAATTCTTGCCCCCAAAATGTTCGTAGTGTACTAAGGGAGAAGGAAAGATCACTAAATTACAAGAAGAGTAGTAAGTGTAATGAGGAGGGAAGTGGAGGACACCCTTTAAGGGAGAAGAGGTGCCTGCCTTGTTAGGAAGGACTCTGGGGGCACCTGAATCGAGGCTGAAGAATGAGGAACAGAGTACTAGGTGGCATCCTTGGCTTAGGAGATGGAGTAAACAATGGCCAATTTACACGAAAAGCTCTTCCAGGCTTGGGAGCAGTTCTGATGGCAAAAGCATAGCGTGCATTGTGGGAAGGCGACAGAATTTGATGGGCTGTATATGCCTTTTTAAAGCATTAGAAGGTAAAAGAGAGTCAGTGGAGGAGTTTAAGCAGAGTGATAACATATTTACATTTTAGAAAGAGCATCTTGAAAGACAGGCAGAGAAATTAGAATTAAGTGTGAATTAAAGGCTACAGGAGACAGAAGCAGAAGTAGCTCACTTATTTTATAACAAGATTGTTTTATGCTCTTAATCAGTTTAAAAGAGAACAAGGCAAATATGTATATTTGTTTTCTGTGAAGGGAAACTTCTGTTGCTCTGTTTTGTTAACTTTCAATTAAATGATAACTACTTTTTGTAGAATAGCTTTAAAGGAAAGTGTAATATTAAAAGCTATTATTATTTTCAAATGAAAGAATAGGGATATTGTTAAGAAACAAATACTCTCAAAGACAAAGACATATATTTTTCAAAATTATTTTTGTACTCATAAATGCACAAATTATTATTTTAAAAAACGTAATTTAAACAATTTTAATGGAATTAGTTTTGCAATTACTTGGAAACATACTGCAATTAATATAAGGTGATTAATCAGAACTTTTCTATTTTCTTTTAGTTGATTTTGTTTTAAAAGATCCCAGAGAAAAAGATGATAAAAAGGCAGATGAATTACCACCGCACCGTGCTGAGTAAGCTCTCAGGTTTCTCTAAGAACATTGATTATGTGACCATTCCAGTGTATATCTTTATACACTGGCATTATTTTCTCACATATATGTTTATATTTTATCTACTTCAAATATACAACTAGTAGTTCTAACTATCTTTATAAGCCCTGATATGTTACTTTACAAATTGATGGATAGTGGGTACATGATTATTCAAGTTGTAGGAGCTACAGAATAAATGTCTTTAAATAAGAATGTTAGTGTCTGTGATTTTGTAAGTGACCTTTATGCATTAACAGAGGTGAATTTCAAGGGAATTTCCGTAGGTAGGATGGACTATATCCTTAAAATGTTTTAAAAATAAAGGGAAAGATTAAATATTTTGTGTCCTCTTTAAGAAAATCTTTCAGGATGTATATATGATATACCATGTTTCTGTCTGATCATGATGATTTATTTTTGGACTCAATAGAATCAAGTATTTAGAGAAAGAAATTAATTACCTTATGTAATAAAAATTCAAATCTAATTTCACATGCATTATTATCCTGAAATCACACTAAGCCATAAAGAACATGACTTATATTGTTATTACCATGTTGGATATATCATATTTTTAATTAAAATTAAACCTCTATTACTCAAAAAGTACATTGACTATAAAAATACTTTCTCTTGATTTTTAAAGAAGATAATGGAATATTTTCTCTTTGTTTTCAGAATGGAAATTCTTCCAAAACCTTGGAGGAAATCTTTTTTAGCCGCAAGAAGTTATATTAGGGATCACTTGAATGCAATTAACCCTACGATGTTGGCTGTGCTAGATTTGTGGTACAGTACTTTTAAGTGAGTATTTCTGGCTTTACTGAAAATTTTATTTTTTTAAGAGATGAAAATTATTTTATTTCATCTTAACTACATATTTGTTTTCTACTTTTACTGCAAATTTTTAAAATATTGCAAATGTAATGTATTTAAGCATGGTTTTAAATGAACAATGTAGAAGTATATAGAATAAAAAATAAACACTGACTTCATCTTTAATCCAATTCTCCCTTCCCCATCCCGCACCCCAATTCCACACATATTTTAAGGTGTAATTATAGTTAAAAGGCTGAATTATTTATCACGCCTTGTTTTAAATCTCACAGAATGCTAGCCACTACAATCATTTATATGGCTCAGAAACCTAGACAACATTGCCCATGTGAATGCCAAGAGGTGAAGTTCCTGAGGGGCTGGGACCATGTCTGTCCTGGCAGGACGGTGCGGAGTGGATGAGCTATGGGGGAAGCTGTGAAGCTAAAGAGTTTGGCCCTGGGCTGAGGACAGTTTGCCTCGCATTTCAGATGCTCCAGCTTCATCCTATTCCCTTCCTCAAACTTCCGCTTGCAGGGTATGAGGGTGGGGGGATGTCCTAGCAATATGCACCCATGGAAATATATTTTTATAAAATATGCAAAAGTAATGCATATATATTATTCTTCTTAAAGAAGGCCTCCCAACTGGCCCCTGAAAACCTGGATAGCCCCCGTTTTATGATAGAGGAGATGGCGTCCTGCTCTCCAGAGCGGTCTGTGAGCCTTTGCTCACAGCACCACATTTGTTTTCTTTCATACCCACTCACAGATGGAACAGCCAGAACACGCTGGGCTGGGGATGAGGCTCCCTTGCTTAGTGTTCATAAAGGGCTAGATTTTGCTGGTTAGAATGTGCTATTATGCTAAGTTTTCAAAGCATTTTGTTTAAAACATTGCATTACACCGTTCAATTGTCCAGAATAACACATTACCAAAGGTGCATCAGTAATGGTTGTACCTACTCTGTGCCTAATGTATTATCCATGCCAGGTACTGAGTGCATTATATCCTAACAAATGGATTTTAGCTGTGAAAGGAGTATAAATCAATAGATGTGAAATGTGTTTTGCTTGCTAACCAGGATTTTACATTGGTCTTTAAGTAAAAATTAGATGTGATGTTCTTCATAGTGTTTACTATCTTTCAGATAATGTAGAAATCAATCACATGGAAATAGGGAAGGAATCTATGATTAAATTGAGGTGAATAACACAATGATACTAAAAGGTAGTAAATGAGTAAACCACATATATTACAAAGACCCACAGAAAACAGAAAAGAGGCTGTTTTGGAAGCTGTTGACTGGAGTAAACACTAAGTTTTCTAAAAAGATCAAAACCAGACAGGTTTTGATTTAGTCCCAGTCATTTTTTTTTTTTTAAGTTTTTGGTACACTGGGTGTTAATTAGAAGTGAGAAGCCTCCCACCACATGGTTTCCTAATAGCCAGGGCTGCTTTCTTTTCAGAGGGAGTGCAACTTTTTGTTTCAGGAGCAGTGGCTCCTGGAAACTTTGAGCCCTACCTCCTTTCCTGTTTTAATTGTTAGAGTTTGAAAGCAAAAAATCAGTTTAAACTGTTCATCAGATCCCAATTATTACAATCTTCTTCTGTTTCATAGTGTAGTTTCATAATATTACATTACATACTGTGTTGCTGTTGAATTTAGTTATATTAGTTACTATTCATTTTTAAAAATTATATTTATTGGAGATGACATTGGTTAATAAGATTATATAGTTTTCAAGTGTACAATTCTGTGAAATAACATCTGTGTATTGTATTTCATGTCTACCACCCAAAGTAAATCTTCCATCACCATATATTTGACCCCCTTTACCAGCCCTCCCACCCCGCTTCCCTGTGGTAACCACCATACTGTTGTCCATGTTTATGACTTTTTGTTTATTTGTTTTTTTGTTTGCTCACTTGTTTTCAGTTTTAAATCCCACATATGAGTGAAATTGTATGGTTCCTGTCTTTTTCCTTTCTGACTTATTTTGCTTAGCATGATAGTTTTAAGATCCATCCATCTTGTCGCAAATGGCGGTATTTCATCTTTTCTTATGGCTGAGTAGTATTCCGTTGTATATGTGTACCACAGCTTCTTTATCCAATCATGTTTCCAAGTCTTGGCTACTGTGAATAATACTGGAATGAATATAGGGGTACATATATATTCGTGAATAAATGTCAGAATAAATACTCAGAAGAGGGATTGCTTGGTCACATGGTGACTCCATTCTTAATTTTTTGAGGAACCTCCATACTGTTTCTATAGTAACTGTACCAGTTTACATTCCTAAAAGCACTGAATGAGGGTTCTTTTTTCTCTACAACCTCTCCCATACTTGTTATTACTTGTCTTATTGATGATACTCATTCTAACAGGTGCGAGGTGGTATCCTACTGTAGTTTTGATTTATATTTCCCTAATAGCTAGTGAAGTGATCATCTTTTCATATATATATGTTAGCCATTTGTATGTCTTCTAAGAGAAGAAGTATCTGTTCAGGTCCTCTGCCCATTTTTTAAATTGGATTGTTTGTTTGGTGTTGAGTTGTATGATTTCTTTATATATTTTAGATATTAACCCCTTATCAGAACTTGTGTTTGCAATTACTTTCCCTCATTTGGTTGGTTGCTTTTTTGTTTTGTTGTTGGTATTTTTTGCTGTGCTTATTAGTTTGATATAGTCCCATTCATATTTTTGCCTTTACTTTCCTTCCTTTGGGGTCAAATTCATAAAATCCTTTCTAAGACCAAGGTCTATAAGTTTAGTACCTATATTTTCTTCTATGTAATTTATTGTTTTAGGTCTTAGATCCATTTTGAGTTAATTTTTGTATATGGGTTCAAATAGAACCACAAAAGACCCTGAATAGCCAAAGCAACCCTGAGAAAAAAAGAATGAAACTGGAGGTATCACACTCCCTGATTTCAAATTATACTACAAAGTGACAATAATCAAAACAGTGTGGTATTGGCAGAAAAACAGACACATAGACCAATGGACCAGAATTGACAGCCCAGAAATAAACCTACATATATATGGGCAAATAATTTTCTACAAAGGAGCCAAAAACATACAATGGAGAAAAGAAAGCTTCTTCAATAAATGGTGCTGGGAAAATTAGAAAAACACCTATAAAATTGTATTAATTGCGTTTCAAATTATAATATCTCATATACTTGAATATTAATTTTTATGAAGCACAAATTTTTGTGATACAACCTAGGAATATTATATTTTTTGAGAAGGGATCAAATAGAAAAATACTAAATACAAAAAACACCTCATACTTAAATCACTGTTTATTTTTATCTCTTGCAGAAAATTACGTTTAGTTGATGTAGAAGAATTTCACAATTGCCAGGAGGCATTAGAGATGTCAAATTTTCAGACCATTATCATGAGACACCTGGAAACTGCCAAAGAGACTCTACTTAAAATGTGAGTTCTGACATTTCTTGTAGTAAAACAAATTTTAAAATGTGATTGCTTGGGTACTGAATCTTAACTGCTTTTAGAAAATTCTACTTTAACAAGTTTGAAATCGTCTCTGTTAACAGTTAAATATGATATCATTAACTGCTTTGGTCTATGCTGTCTATTCAAATGTTCTACATAGCATAGATTGTACAGAAACCAAAATGATTCTGGTTAATGGTTACTTTTTTCTTAATGTCTGGCTTCTACCCCAGCTCTGAGAGTGGGGTTGGATACCATGGAGGAATGATCATCAACTAATTACTTGAAGGCATTTATTTGACATCTACTATTAATGCATGCAAGTTGCTGGCACACCTTTTTCATTTTGTTCTTAGCTGAAAGATGCAGAAGAGTTTAAAAAATGATTAGGTGGGGAAAATATACTCGTATCTTTAAAGGAATTTACAATCTCATTGGAGGTTAGACTTAACAAATGATAATTTAACATCTTATTGGATTGACTCTTCAAAATGGAATAGTCACATATGGCAATTATTGATATGGGTGCCAGACAATATGTCATGAAATAATACAGGAAAACTGTCTCTATCATGTGTAATAAAGTTATTATAAATGGGACATTAAAGCTAGATTAAATAAAAGATAACAAAACATGAAACTCCAACTTAGTTTCATACTTTCCAAAAGTTACTTAAAAATGTATCTTGATGGTTTAAGATGGAATCTTTTCTTTACCTTTTTTCTTCTTCAGTAGGTGAGGTTCAAATTTGGCATTACTTGAAAGAACTTTAGACTTCTATTTAATATTAATATTAAGTTAGCATAAACAAAGAAAGAAGAGGTGCAGAATGAAAACGAATAATTTCAGAGAAGAAAGTGACCTCTTAAGGACAGAATAAGAATAAATTATCTTACATTATAACTTCAGGGTTATACCCCAGAAATACATTACCACTGTAAAATTTACTAAATTGGGTGTCAAAATACAGAGTAGGGGGCAGACCTTAATTGGATAATTTGCTGAAAGATGTAGATTGGGGACTGCTTGTCAAGATGGCAGTGTAGGCAGACATGACTCACCTCTTCTTACAACCACATCAAAATTACTACTAAAATATAGAACAACCATCACTCAGAACCATCAGAAATTGAGTAGAATAGAAGTCTGACAACTAAAAAGTCAAGATCAATACAAGTCTGACAACTATGGAGTTAAAGAAACTACATCCATCCAGACTGGTAGGAGTGTCACAGGTGTGGAATGGGCTGGTTCCACACTCATGTGTGGTGAATAACAATTTGGGAGGAATATTTTGGGAGTAGGAAGTCCCAGCCCCACTCCAGCCCCCACCCCAGCCCAGGGTTCCAGGGCCAGGAAGATAAGTCCTCATAACTTGTGGCTGCAAAAACCAGCAGGGATTTTTGCAGCAGGTCAGTGCAAGAAATTTCTGGAACCCCAAGCAGTTCCCTTCAAAGAACCCAGACACAGACTCATCTACTCAGACTTACTCCCTCTGAGCTTCAGCACTGGGGTAGCAGCTTGAAAGACACAAGTACTGTACAGGGAGAAACTGAAGTGTCTGGCATCAAGATGAGCAGAGGCCATTGTTCCTTTTCTAAACCCTACCCCCACAGAGCTGGTAAGCTGGTGCCATATCTGAGACTCCATACCTGGCTAACACTGTTTGACCCACCTTGGAGATCCCCAGAGATTCTACCCCACCCAACTTAAGGGCCACCTGAGCTTCTTTTCAATATGAATGGCTAGTCTTGGCTCATGCTTCACAACTTCCTAAATCCTATTGAACAAGCAACAGTTGGCTTCAGTGAGTCTCAGGCCTGGCACTAGCACCAGCCAGCTTAGATTCACAGCTTGGCTTCACCTGGGCATCTCCATGTCCAGTACAAGTAGCAGCCATCTCAGATTACTTTACAGCTCAGGCAGGGTGCCCTGGGCAAAACATAGGTGGGAACTAACCTTGGCCTACCCCACCCAGGAAACCCCAGGGCCAGTGCACCCAGTGGACAGCTACAGACCATGTCAGAGTACCACTTGACCCTGTGCCTGCACAGCTGATACTTCACAGAGAGCATAGGTTGAGGGTCAATGGTCACAGCCAGCCCTTGTAGCTGACTAGTTTGGGTAAATCCCTCACACTGATCTGCCAACAGCAACTAAGGTTCAACTACAAGAGTAGGGTTTACTCAGCCCACACAAAGGCCACACATGGAATACTCACCTTGGGTGATCCAGGGGAGGCTATGCCACTGTATTCTACAGAATATCTACTACATTAGGCCACACTACTAAGACACAGAGTCAAAGCAGCTCTACCTAGTACATAAAAACGAACACAGGGAGGCTGCCAAACACGGCCCAAATGAAAGAATAGATCAAAACTCCAGAAAAAGAGCTGAATGAAAAGGAGATAAGCAATCTATCAGATGCAGAGTTCGAAACACTGGTTATAAGGATGTTCTAGGAACTTAGTGAGGACCTCAACAGCATAAAACAGATCCATTCAGAAAGGAAGGATATACTAATTGAAATAAAGAACAATTCATAGGGAAACAACAGTAGAGTGGATGAAGCTGAGAATCAATTCAATGATTTGGAACAACCAATTAGTACAACAAGAAGGAAGAAGAATCTGAAAAAAATGAGTATAGTGTAAGTAGCCTGTGGGACAACTTAAAGTATTTCAACATTAACATCATTGGGGTTCCAGAAGGAGAAAAGAAAGAGCAAGAAATTGGAAATATATTTGAAAAAGTAATGAAAGAAAACTTTTCTAATTTGGTGATAGAAATAGACATGAAAGTCCAAGAAGCACAGAGAGTCCCAAAGAAAATGGATGCAAAGAGGCCCACTCCACGACACATCGTAATTAAAATACTGACAGTTAAAGAGAGAATCTTAAAAGAGTCAAGAGAAAAGCAGTTAGTTACCTACAGGGGAGTTCCCATAAGGCTGTCAGCTGATTTCCAAAAAGAAACTTTGCAGGCTAGAAGGGATTGGCAAGAAATATTCAAAGTCATGAAAAGGAGAGACCTACAACCAAGATTGCTCTACCCAGCAAAGCTGTCATTTAGAATCGAAGGGCAGATAAAGAGCTTCTCAGACAAGGAAAAATTCAAGGAGTTCATCATCATCAAACCATTATATGAAATGTTAAAGGGAATTATTTAAGAAATAGAAGATCAAAGCTATGAACAATAAAATGGCAAAAAGTACATTTCTATCAACAATAGAATCTGAAAAACAAACTAAGCAAACAAGAACAGAGACAGAATCATGGATATGGAGAATGTTCTGATGGTTGCCAAATGAGAGGGGGCTGGGGAAGGATGCGTGAAGAAGTGAGGGGATTAAGAGGTACAAATAGGTAGTTACAGAATAGCCATGGAGATGTAAAGTACAGTATAGGAATGGAGTAGCCAAAGAACTTATATGTGTGACCCATGGACATGAACAGTGGTGTGGGGATTGCCTGAGGTAGGGAAGGGTGCTGAGTGGAGAGGGGCAAAGAGTGAAAAATCAGGACAACTGTAATAGCATAATCCATAAAATACGATTAAAAATAAAGGACAGAAAAGAAAGATGTATTTTAATTAGCTGTATCTCTTGTTGCTTCCTAATGATTCTAATGGAAGGACCCTCTACAATACTTTAGTGAGCCAGATGGGTTTATCATGGTTAAAGGCAGAACATAAGCTCACCACAGTGGAGGAACAATTAGCAAATGATTAATTATGACATCTACCCCAAAAGCAGATGTCTTCTCTTAGCCCTCAACTTCTGCTTCTACTCGGCAGTGGTGGTTTATCACCCCTGCCTTCTGGAAATCTGTTTTTATGTGTCTCTGTGCCTGTTTTTCTTTGTTTCTATTTCTATTGGTTCTATTTATTCCTACTATCACTAAGAGTAGGGACTGTCCAGCTGTTTGCTGTTGTTTCTCTTTATATTCTTGAAAATTTCATGATTTTGTCTGTCTCAGCTGTCTTAAGATCCTTATATGTTTTCTGATCTCCAGGCCTTTATTGTTAATTTTATACTGTATATCTTCAGCTGAATGCCATGTTAGCAACTGAATCTCAGCATTTCCGTAATAGTGCTTGTTCTCCCAAACCTGCCACTCTCCCTGTTCTGGACCATCCTCCAGATGATCCAGAGTTGAAAACTGTGATTTTTTTCTGTCTCTTTTGCTCATCATGTACCTCCTCACCACCCACACCCTGCTCCCGGCCATATCCAGTGTATTGCTAAATATTCTTTTTTAAATTAAGAGATAATTGACTTACCATAAAATTTACCCCTTTAATGTGTACAATTCAGTGGCTTATAATATACTTACAAGGTTGGGAAGAAAAAAAGGAAGGGTCATTAAGGAACATGTGTAAAGGACCCATGGACAAAGCCAAAGTGGGATAGGATTGAAGGTGGGAAGTGGGGATGGGTGGGGCGGGGGGAGTGGTGGAGGGGAAATGGAGACAACGGTACTTGAACAACAGTAAAAATACCATTAAAAATAAATAAGTGCTAAGCATGAAATCATAAAAACAAAGTATATTCACAAGGTTGTGCAATAATCACCACTAATTTCATCTCCCTCAAAGGAAACCCTGTGACCATCAGCGGCCACTCTCCACCCCCCTTCACAAGCCCCTGACGGCCACAAATGTATTTTCTGTCCCTGTGCGTTAGTTTCTTCTAGACATTTCATCTAAGTGGAATGATGAAATATGTAGCCATTTTTGTCTGGCTTCTTACACTAAGTATAATGTTTTCAAGATTTATTCATGTTGTAGTATGTATCAATACTTTAGCCCTTCTCATGGCAACTAATATTCCATTGTATGGTTTATCAGTTCATCAGTTGATGGACATTTGGGTTGTGTCTATTTTTTTACTATTATGAATAATGCTGCTATGAGTATTCATTTTGTGTAAACATGTTTTCAGTTATCTTGGGTATATACTTAGCAGTGGAATTGCTGGGTTCTGTTTAAATTTTTGAGGGCCTGCTACACTGTTTTCTAAAAGTTCTGTAAGATTTTACATCCCTACCAACGATGTAGGAGGATTCCAATTTCTCCACATGCTTGCCAATACTTATTGTCCATCTTTTTGATTATAGCCATCCTAGCAGATGTGAAGGGGTATCTCACTATGGTTTTGATTTGCATTTCCTTAGTAACTAGTGATATTGAACATATTTTCATGTGCTTATTTTTCATTTGTTTATTTTGTTTGGATAAATGCCTATTCAAATCATTGTTCATTTTGTATTGGTTCATCTGTCTTTTTATTGTTGAGTTGTAAGAGTTCTTCATATGTTCTGCATACCAGACCCTAATTAGTCATATGATTTGCAAACATTTTTCCCCATTATGTGGTTTGTACTTTCACTTTCCCTATAGTGTCCTTTGAAGTACAAGCATTTTTAATTTTAATTAAGCCTAACATAACTATTTTTATGTTGCTCCTGTATTCAGGAATCTTGCTAAATTTGTATATTAGCTTGACTATTTGTGTGTGTATACTTTACTGCTTTCTCTATATAAGACCATGTCATCTGCAAATATAGTTCTACTTCATTTTCTACCTGCATATTTTTTCTTTTCCTTGACTAGTTGCTCTGTTTAGAACTTCCAGTGCAGTATTAAAAGGAAGTATTAAGAGTGGACATCCTTGTTTGTTGCTGATATTGGGGGAAAAGCTTTCAGATTCTCACCATTAAGTCAGCTGTATAGTTGTCCTTTATCAGTGTTGAGGAACTTCTCTTTTTTCTTAATATTTTGTTGTTTTTATCATGATACAGTGTAGATTTTTCCACATGCTTTATCTGCATCTGTTGAGATGCTAATTGGGTTTTCTCCTTTATTCTGTTTATATGGGGTATCACATTGATTAATGTATTGAACCAACCTTGCATTCCAGAGATAAATCTTTCTTGGCCATGGAGTATAATCCTTTTTATGTGGTGTTGGATTCAGTTTGCTTGCCTTTTATTGAAGATTTTTTATGTCTGCCTTCTTAAGAGGTATTGACCTGTAGTTTTTCTTTTTGTGATTTTTTTTGTTTCATTTTAGTATTATGATAATACTGTCCTCATAAATGAGTTAAGAAGTGTGGCTTTTTGGGAGAATTTGTGAAGGACTGGTATTAATTCATCTTTAAATGTTTGGTAAAACTCAGTAGTGAAGCCATCTGTCCCTGGGTTCTGGCTTTTTTTTTTAATTTTTAAAATTTATTAACTCAATCTATAGATCTAGTCATGTTTTCTATTTCTTCTTAAGTCATTTTGGTAGTTGTGTCTTTCTAGGAATTCACTATATTATCTCATTTTTGGCATATAATTGTTCATTATAACTTCTTCTAAACTTTTTTTTTATTTTTGTAAGGTCAGTATTAATGTCTGCTGTTTCATTTCTAATTTTAACAATTTGAGCCTTTCCTTTTTTTTGGTCAGTTTAGCTAGGTTTGTAAATTTTGCTTATCTTTTCAAAACCAATTTTTGGTTTTGTTGATCATCTTTATTATTTTTCTATTCTCCATTTTGTTTGTGCTCTAATCTCACTGTTGTAACTCAGTCAGTCTTTCAGGATTTCACATTAAGGAGGATAAGAAATTAATATACTTGATTTGTTGATTTGTATCTTGTTTTTAAGTCACTGTGAAAAAGATAGAATAGCAAAAAATGCCAACTGGGTTGAACCCAATAAGTTCTCTCTTGATTCAATCAGTTGTTCACATTTTAGCTTTATGCTAACAAATCTGTTCTCTGAGGAACATTTGGGAGCCTAAAGAGAGGAGTATCTTATAATATTCAATAAAGTTAGTTGTCATATTTATTCCAAAACTGCATCAATCATAGTTCCGGAAGTTAGATTTACATTTTCCTCACCACATCACATCATTTAGTCATTTTCTACTGACTATGATTAAAATTTCTTTTTCTGGAAGAAGTGAACTATGCTAGCACTTACAGTTCAGAGGGTGGGTATTGTCACTTAGCACTGTCCCTCTCTGTGAAGACCATTGGCTGTCCAGAAGTTACCATTAATGCTCAATGTAAAAGGAGAAATGCACTGAAAGTATTAACTTTTAAAAGTCTTTTATTCTTTCAAGTTGGTTTCCAGAAGTACAGAATATTTATTACCAAGGTAATAAGAAAAAGCAATTGCCCACTGGTGAGAGCAGTGCCAAACTGGAGTCTTTTTTCAACTGTGCTGCTACGCTTATGACTTTGCAACTCCAGGAGCTCACTCTGGTCTCCATGCAAGATTTCACAGATTTGATTGTGCAGCCCCCAGTAAGTATGGTGCAGTTACACCTGTATACATTCACTAATTCATTTACTTTCAGTTTTTTCGGGGAGGAGATGATAAAACACTTTTCCACTGGGAAAACAGAAAGTACAGGGTGTGGCAAAAGTAGGTTTATAGTTGCTCGTATGGCAAATAATACAATAATCAATAAATAATAATACAGGAAAAAACTCTTGTTTCATGTACTCAAACTGTAAACCTACTTTTGTCCCACCCTATATATCTTTAGACCTATTATGCTTATCTGTTTAAAAAAGTTTATGTCAACTTGCATATTTAGGATATATGAGTGAAATCACATTGCTGAGGATTAGTGGAAATAAATGAAAATTCCCATAATTGGGAAGTTGGGGTCATGATGACTGGGAAAAAGGAACTCTTTTCTTTCTAGAAGAAGGTCCTGTTACAGTGTGAGCAGAACCTGGGAATTCTTTTGGCCTGAGAATTTTAATGTTCTCCTCTTGGTCTCTTTCTTTTTTTTTTTTTTTTGCATGATTCTAGAGCCCCACTGCTATGCACATCCTCCTTTTCCCAGAATCTGTAAGCCCAGTGGTACTAGCTGCCAACACGTCTAGCTGGGAATCACTCTTTTCCTTTTTAGTAGAGCTCTTTTTTGGCTTAACTTTAGGGCATTAGAGCAAGGGTGAGTTCCTATGTATGCTAATTGAGACCATCACAAGTCATATGTACAGGATGGGGCAAAAGTAAGTTTGCAGTTGTTTGTATGAAAAGTAATACAATAATGTTTTTTTCAGGATTCTGTTAGAGCTTATGAACATCCAGGTTTCATCATGAGGCTGATTCTTGATAATGACACCATTAAGTTTGAACCTGAGTTCAGTGACTATATAGACATCTTTCTAAATATTTATAATGTCATGATTAAAGCTGTCAGTTTTGTGCCAAGGGTTGAGACAAGATTATATTCCAAGCTGGTAAGTAACAAGTATATTCTGATTGCTTGAATTTGCATGATATTCACTTCAAATTTCTTCTGAAAGGTGTACACAGCTGTCCTCTGCTTTGGAGAATTCATATGGCTTAATAACATTGACTTCTCAGTAAGTTTTGTTCCAAAAGAATACTGTTTTCCCATTAGCTTCCTAGATAATATACTTAGTTCTTTAGTCCAGTCTTCCACTGGAATCAAATGAAAACTGTCCGAGGGGAAAGCATTGAAGCAGTGGTCAGATTTGAAGCAGTCAGTGAATGTGTGCTGGAGCCCTCATACCGTGCTGGAGGCCTCCACTCTGCTTTTCCAGCTCTGCAAAATGGTCCTCCAAATGATTACCCTCCTCATCTACCTTTTACCATAATAGTGTCCTCATACTCTGAAGCCAGAGATTCTAGTTCCTTTCTCTATTTGGCCAAATATTTAACAAAGCTATGCTGAACTATGACATTTCAGCAGTAGTATTGCAGTCTAGTGTATGAAATGAGCATGTCAGAAAATTCTTTAACTTGCAAGGTTTTCAAGTTTTACAAGTCCAACCTGTAGCTTTCTTTTTCCTTTTATAGGTTGAAAATAGTTTATGAAAATTTGATGCATACAAAAGAGTGCAGGAGACTAGTGTGTATAGTTTTAAGTAGTGACATTAATTCCTGTGTACCTGTAATCTAAGTTAAGAAATAGAGTATTACTGATACCTTTAATCCCTCCCTGCCCCCCATTGCCCATGCCTGTTTACATTGCTCTCCTTCTAGCAAAAGAATCACTATCTTGATTTTTGTAGCTATTATTCTGAATTTCTTAAGACAAACTTAGTACATGTTTATATATCTCTAAACTATTTTGGTTGTTTTTCCATTTTTGGTTGTCTTTGTGTAGAAGGTGTCATTTTATAAATAACAGTGTCTTATTTTTTACTTAGCATTATGATTGTGTACTTATCTATGTTGAGAATATTATCATCTTTATGTAGCTTCTAATTTTTAAAATTATTTTATTTTTATATTGTAAAAATTCCATTAAATTCTCTTCTGAGTAGGGCCGGTCATTTCTGATTGTCTCTTATACTTCATCCTGTATTCATTACTCTTTTACTTCTCTGTTTGCTGATATGAGTCCTACTCCTGGTAGCTTTTATCTGTGGGTATTTTCTTTTATCATTATGAGCTTATCCACATAAGAACTTTATTCAGGAAAGTCTTTGAGGCTTTGGATATTCATTCTTCATGTTGCAATAAATAGAAATCTCTCACGTTTTAGAAGTATCCCTTATCTGTCCCAAGTTGCAGGGAGTAGGCTCACGGGTCTCTGAGACGTGAAAGTTGAGACCTTCTTCGTGCCTGGGGGACTGCTCCCAGCAGCTGGCTGGCTGTGACCATGTCACAGAATGAGTATATTGAGCTACACCAGGATCTCTATGGATTTCATTTGGATTGCTATGAGAAAAAGAGAAAGAACAAAGGTTATGGAGAGGCTCATGAATGTTCAAAGAAAGCAAAAAAGATCATTAGTCTGAAGGCTAAGATCTACCATAAAAAGCACCATGATGAGCAAATACAAATGAAACAGATTATTGAGATGCATGAGAAAGAAACACCAGGCAAAAGAATGAGGAAAACACTCCATAAGGAGCAGTACCTGCATATCTACTGGACAGAGAAGGACCATCTCGAGCTAAAGTACTTTCCACTGTGATTAAGGACACACGAAAAGAGGAAGCACAAAAATGGGAAGTCCCTATGCCCAAAGTTCGTGCCCAGGCAGAAGCAAGTATTAAAAGTTACTGGAACGGGCGACAAAGAAGAAAGCAAGCAAAAGGATGGCTACTGAAGTCTGCTTTGTTGGAGATGGCTTTACTGGAAAACCACCTAAAAGAAAAGATTTAGAGGGTGCTTTGAGTAGGATAACTGAACATGCTCTTCATGATCCCTGACCACAACTGCAGAACTGGAGTTCGTATAGCCTTTTCTTTTCAAGTCTTTGATGGAATTGAAGGGGGGATTAAAATACACTTTTTCCCATGGAAGGCCACCCTATAAGAAGCTAAGGCACTGTGAGTCCAACCAAGCACATCACCACCTCTTCTAATTTGATATGCTTTTGAACACACGAACTGTCTTGTACAAAATATTTATATGTAGTCATATGAAAAGAATACTTTCTAACATAGTTCTGAAGTACTGCTATCCAGTTCTGTTTAGAAAGATAAATCTATAGCTTTTAAAAATGAGATAGGCTGCTAATAAATTTAAGAAACCTTCTATAATGAGTATTAACAAGGTTCACATTGGCTCCAATAATTTTACATTGCATACAGTACATAATAGAGATTGCTTTATTCTAAAGTTCTTTTTCAGCAAAGATGACACCAGCATCTACAGAGCCAAGGGATGAGGTGGTGGTGGTGGTATTAGCTAATGTTCTTATGAAGTATCTGGTAGTTCTAAGCAAAATGATTTTCTGGAATGCCCACTAGAGAGCATAGCTGGCAAATGCATCCTGGATATCTGACCAAATTACTCAGTTCTCTGAAGGAATCCTTTGGTTCCAATTTGAATGCTGTATACTGTCCACTACCAACAATGATTTTTGTTTCACTTAAAAATCCCTTCTGGATGACAGGTGGAGCATATATATTATTAAATGTAACTTGGTTCAAGATAATAAACCATGTATGCACATTTACTTGTCCTCTTATTTGAAAAAGAGGAGAAAAGCTGTTAAGATTTGTTTGCTTGTTTAAAATTGCACCTGACCTGTTCTTGCCCACCATTATTCTAATGGTGACAGCAGAATGCAAATTTTGAACTAGGGATTTTCGTCTGCTCTAGTTGCTCTTCACAGAACCAAAGATCAGAGGTCAGTGAATGAGTAAACAATCTTTCCTTGCCCTAGACACATTATTCCTCAATGTGAGAGAGTACTACGATCAAAGAGTATGATGATGTGACATTAAGGTGGCTTATTTTTTAAAATAGTGTCCAATGCAGGCAGTACCCTATAAAACTAGCACATGCCATTTCTCAAATAAAATGTGGATTTTGCTATTTTTATATTTTCTTACGTTGTGTATGTTTTTGAGTGACTGTTCTTTCATCCATATGAAAAACTAAACACAACTAAGTAGGTAGCCTTAAGGAAAAACAAAAAAGTTATATGAAACCTAGATATTTCAAATACTGCTATGATTGGACTATGTATCTTTCTATAGAGATTAGAAAATCAAAAGGAACTCGTGAATAAAAAATAATGTCAATATGGTAGGACTGGCATTTTTACAAAGATAAATGGCACAGTTACCTTAATATAAGGCGTTTTAAATTACTAACATTGTCCTTGCCCCTTTGTTTAGGAAAGCTTCTCTAAACCAACAACCTTGAAACCAATCATTCTGAATGAAATTGTTGAAGCTCACAAAGAGAAGGTTAAGGAAGTGATAATGAGAGAGAGCGCAGCACCTATTGAGCACCTCAGGCTCTATGACAAGTATGATTTTTTGATCACCAGAAAGGCTGAGCGAGATGTTGATGCTTTCCTTGCAGAAAACCATCATTATGAGAAAATAATAGAAGAGATTCGCAAATACCAAAAACTTATAGAGGAAATACAGTACACATCTAGAAAGGTTAGTGACCCGTATTCTACAACTCTTCTCTGTACCTAATGATCTTTCCCCAGGTCTATCAGGATGTGTTTTTAGACCATATAGTGAAAGGTTTAGAATGTTACTGTAACAAGGAAAAATATTTATTGAGCCTTTCCATTTGCCAAGCATTGTGGTAAGCCCAAGACACACAGAGGTAGGTAAACAGACGCGGTTTGTGTTCTCCTAGACTGAAAGTCTGCTACAACCCTAACTTTTTAAGTACATGAATTTGACTCCTCAAAAATTCCAAGAAGTTAATTTGTTTTCTTTAGTAGTTATAAAGCCTTTGGAAAATATGGTAATTACATTAAAATATGTTTACTTCTGTTTAGTAGGAGACTAGTAAATTAAAATTTTCTCCTTTTGTCCTTTCTAATTTTTCTGAACTTTCTACCATGGACATGTGACTTTTTTCCTGTTTGTTTATTTTATTTTCAATTTGCATACAAAAAATTTCTTTGCCTCACATTCGTAAAAAGCCCAATATTGTAAGTGACAAATAAACCCTCCCTTACCCTTCTCTTAATTAAATATAAAAACAGCTTTTAAAAAACCCGCGTAATTTAGATTGGTTTAATCTTGAAATGTAATCCAATAAGACTAAAAACCACATTTCAGGTCCTGTACCAAATACTAAAATACTTGAAGGCCTTCAGGATCGTTTGACTGATTTGTATCGATAAGCTATAAATCTATTTGTAATAGCTACAAAGCTATTTTTGATGTAGTAATCTCCAGTTATAATTTCAAGCTCCTGCTGGCCGGCCCTCTCAGGGGGAGGCCACAAAGCATCATCTTCTTTTGTACTTTCACCATCACCAATAATTCTCTACAGTTCTTCCGTTACACGCCTGTATACATTAAGCCTCTTTTCTGATCATGGTATAATTTTTGTAATTACTGTTTTTGACATATCTAAGCTTTTTGTCCAGCTGAAACTTGAATTCCAGAAACTTGTGTCCATACTTGCCCCTGTGCCCCACGTGGTAGCACAGGTAGAAGTCCCTGGCCATGGCCATTCTTGTTCCCAGGAGGCCCACTGAAGATAAATGTGTTACTTTTGTGTACAGAGCGAATATAACATTTAAATTCCATACTCTCTAGCAATAACTCAATTTTCCAAAGTTTTTGCGTGTGCTTATACTGATTGTTGTCCTGAAATAGCATTGGCTTCCAAGATCATAAACACTTCATGGAGATTTATTAGGAAGATAGTTGTAAGAACCGAGGAGGATTTAGACAACCTGTCTAAATCATATTAAAAAACCCCCTCAATCTTCTTAGATCACACACACACAAATTAATATTATGAGAAAGGCCAAATTGTGGGAATCTTTTATTTGTTTCATATTTATTAAACTTCTAATATTTCTTACTTAACATTGCAGAATGTCCGTTTAGGAATGTTTGAAATGTGCTGTGAGGAATTAATCAGAGCTTTGGTAAAGCGAGCAGACATTATTTGTGGAAAATTAATAGCTAGAATGTTCAGAGATCATCAAGAAGTAAATGCAAGGTATTTATGTGATATTGATTATGTTTTTCTTTTTTGGGGGGTGAAGTGAAATAGAATCAATGGATTAGAGCAGCGTCATAAATGGCCCAAAAGAAAAGATAATGCCAAACTTATTTCTGTTTGGCTTTAAGTGTTATTTGGTGATTATCAGTGTATTTTTTTCACCAGAAATGTGCCTTCCCAATTTTTTGAATTAAGGCGTATTAAAATGTTTTCCATTTCATCTGCACAAGTGAGGTGGACATTACCTATCTAAGTTCAGATTTTTAAATTTTCATAATCCATACACAACGTGGGTTTCAAAGTGGACTCCCACCGGAGTGGTCATGGGTCCTCAGGGATGCTCGCATTTTCAGCTTCCCTTGCTGTCATCACTCTTCAAGTCCACAGTAACTTTTGGCCTTAACTAAAAACTCGTCTGCTGATAAACTTGGAGATATTTAGGAAAATTGACCTATGTTAAGTAAACTCACAGGATGCTAAAGCCGAACACTTGTTTATTTAAAACAGGAAGTATAACTAGTCTTCCAACAACTGATACTGGTGTTGCTCTGGTATCAGTTCCATGGGGGGAGAACAATCAGAGTTTTTAATCATTAGAAAGAATATTTCTTTCAGACTATAAAGAAGCCTGAGGGAAGCTTTATTTCCCTACCGTGTGTTAGGAAAAACACTAGGTACTGGGATTCTAAATATAAATATAACTGCTGAAGGAAGTTACAGTGTTGAAAGGGAGATAGACACACAAGCCAGTAAATCACTACAGTGGCCAGTCAGTACTGCACTGAGCCATAGAAGTAAGAACAGAGACGAAAGAATTTTCTCTCAGGGTAGGGTTTAGGGGAGAGGGGCAATTCAGGGAAGGCTGTGAGAAGGACGTGATGTGTGAAGTCATTTTGAAGGAGGAGTAGGAATCTGCCAGGTGAACAATGTGGGTGGAATCATTCCAGGAGGGAAGATACTGTATAGAAGGGAGTAAGGTATGAAAATGGCATGGTGTGTTCCAAGACCTAGGAGTGGTTTGTGTTCCTTTCACAGACACTGTGAGGAGTTCGAGGTGAGAGGTAAGCCACCAGGTGAAAGAGGACTTGGCTTTGGGTGGCTTATCTAGGAGCCAGAATCATACATTCGGCTTAAAGCACCTTTTCCTCTGAAAGGACCTGGAACTAGAGTGAACACACCTTTTCTATGTAGCCTCGTGCTGAGTGAAATATATATTTTAATTTCACAGATATTTTCACGGCTTCTTAACTGTCCTCTGAGCTCAAGCCACTTCTATTTTATCCTTTTTCTCTTAATTATGCCTCTCATCAGACTCACGGGATGTATGGAGGACATAGCAGGACTATTGTAGGAACCTTAGGTATGATAAGTCTCAGCTCTCCTCTCCATGAACCCATTTATACCTGTCTCCCCACGTGCTCAGAGCCAGAGTCTGTTACACCGTTCAGAGTTCTGTCTACCTGTGAGCTCAGCCCTAATGCTTTTCACCCCTCTGGAGCGGAATCCACCACCCATCTCTCCATATTGAATCTCTCCTTCACTGTGATTCTACCTCGGAAATTTATGAACATGTTCAAAACCCTCTTCCAACCCCCCTGCTTTAAACCAGCATCATCACTGTGCAATTGTACACTCCTTCACATCACGTCCGATCTTCTTGAAGAAATTTCTGTACATTTTATCTGGATTCCTTAGAACCTACCACACTATCTCTTTAGCCTCACAGTAAGTTCATTATTTATACTGACCACAACCCAAATCAGTGGGAAATATTTGCATATTACCAGAATTTACTGAGCATACAGGCCCAATTTTACCATTTCCTCCAAGTAAAGTTAATCCCTTCCTTTGTACCACTTTTTCTCATGCCATCTCGACCACATCTCTGCTAGGGCCCTTAACACTCTAGGCTGGAAATGACTGTTCATAGTTCTGTCTTCCACTCAGATCATGAACTTCTTAAGGACCATTGTTACCTTTTATCCACTTCTGTATCACTTAATACTACAGTTGAGCATATAGTAGGTATTAAGTGAACACAGATTTGCTTTAAATTCATTAGATGTTATATAGGTAAGATAATCTTTATTTTTCATGTAATGAGACATTCAGTAGTATACAGTAACATATTCAGGGATGAAATTAATGAAATGAGTGCCTTTGTTGTTTCAGTTTATGCGATGAATTTGAAAGGATAGCTGAGAAAGCTCTCAGCACTCCTCCGAATACAGCAGAACTCATGGAAGTAAAGGTACTGTCTGTAAAGTCTTTATCATTGTACACGTGTAAGTTAATTTTTTTCCATTTTTCTGCAGCTGTTATATATATTGATATAATAATATAGTAACAAATCCCTCCAAAAGTTAAAACAAAGACTTGAAATAATTTTTTTGTACTTAGCTTTTGAGTCTGCAGTTTGGCAACTCAGACTGGACACTTGCGGATGGTTCTTCTGGTCTCACCTGGGTCGCTCGCTGAGCTGATTCTCAGCTGGGCTGACCAGTGTAACTATATTTAGCACTTTGATTGTTCCTCTTGTCTCCGACTCCAGCAGGCTCACCTGGGCGTGTCCATGACACAGTAGAGGCTCCAAAACTATCTCACTTTTACAAATGCTTTTCAAGTTTCTCCTTGTGTCACATTAGCTAACATCCCCTTGACCAAAGCAAGTCGCATGGACACAGAGTCAGGGTGAGAGGTCACTGCAGGGCATAGATACTGGGAGGGGTGATGTGATGGAGCTATTCATGCTATCATCTACCAGGGGGTTATTGAGAGCACTGTTAATGATTATTACCGTGTGAAAGGCATAACCCAGACTCTCTTGGACAACCTGAGATCAGTGACCACCTTTCATTTTTTTAATCAACAGATATTTAATCCTTATGTAATGTTTTTGTTTCCTGTATACTATCTTTTGTAATATATTAAAGATTGCTGTTGCACTTTGCTGAAATATGTTTTGAGCATAGGATTTATGGTACTGAAAATAGTGGATGTCTCATTTTTCACGCTACTTCTATGCTTGAAGACTTAACTAATGGCGAATAAAATAATATAAAGCAACTAGTTAATCACCATGTAATTTTATTCCTTTTTCATTCTTATAACATTGCGCTTTTACAGGATCTTAAAAAAAAAACACCTTTCTAGCATTCCCAAGATGCAAAATAGAACTTTTATTTTTAGATTTTAAAATATTTAAGCAAACCCAACAAAACATGTAAAAATCATTAAAACCTTTGTATAGGCAGAAAATTGCAAAATGAGTTCGAATGGTAATGCACATTTTAAATTATTCACTTAAAGGTTTGTTAAAATCATTAGAACCAACTCTTACATGTCAGCCTCTAACTAAAAGAGTTCTATTTTTAAAAAAAGTATCTGTATAAGACTAAGGCTCTTAGTGTGTGAGCATTGTGTGTGTGTGTGTGTGAAATATACACTAGCCTCTATATATTGTCTTTTAGAATATTTGTATATTGTATATCTGTTGTAAGACATCAAGTGACACTTTGTGGGTGATTATAAATGTAGCTAGAAAGTTTCATAACTGTACATTCTTTTGGAAAAATGAATATTGATTATAAAGAGTGTCATTTACTTACCCTCTTAGTCATCACTGGTAATATTTGGGAATTGGAGTTGTTTCTTGTGATTTCTATTGTTCATAGCAACCTTTAACAGAATTAGCAAATGGGATTCATTAACTGGTATTTAAAAGATTTCTGTACCTTAAAAATATTATTATTGCAAAAGCAAAATAGCTTCTCAATTTATTCAATATAGAAATCAGTCATTGATGATCAGAAAAGGGAAATAAAAAACCCTGTTGTTTGATTGCATAGAAAGCTGATGAACCAAACTACAAAAATACTATATTTTCAGGCAGACATTTTGTTACTTGTGGAAACCACCATGGTTTGCTTCTTTTCTGTTTGGAAGTGCAACATAAAAACATTTAGTCTAATTTAGATGACATATTAATGAAAAATTTCTAGGCAATGTTACTTGTTTTTTCTTTTTAATTGTAAAAATAAACATTTAAACAATATGGGATTGTACAAAATGAGATGTAAAAGTTCTTTTTTCCTAATTCCTTTCTTTAAGGTAATGATTATTTATAGTTTAGTGTGAATTCTGCTCTTTCTGAGCATATATGTAATGTTACATGTATATTAGAGAGAGAGAATGAAGAGAGAGAGCCAGAAAGATGGAGATAAGAGATTAAAAAGAGCTTCAAAACATCAAAAAAGCAGAAGTACTGGCTTCATAGGCAGTGAGGTGAGGTGGAGTGTAGGATGGGGCAGGTGAACATAGGTAGTTACAAGTAATGGCCAGTTTTCTCACTTTTCAGTGAGGTAGCATGTTTCCTTCAGCATTTACATTATTAAGATATGTAATTGCAATTTTGATTGGAATTTCATTGATTTTATAGACTGGAAGAAAATTTACATCTTTACATCACATCTTAACATGTTCCTGTATTCAGAATTTTTTTAAATGCCTTTTAATAAAGTATTACAGTTTTCCTCCTCTACATCTAGCATGCATTTTGTGAAATTTGCCCGTGGTTGTTTTCTAGCTTTATAACTGAGGAAAGTGTTGCAGCACTGTTGCCTGTTGCAAGTTTGCGATTCTACATTTGTTTTAGTGGTCATGTGACTGATCATCTCCCCCAACTGGACCGCATCCTCTCTGAGGTCCATGCAGCTCTGTTTTCACGCTTAATTGCCAGCACCAGACACGGTGTCAGACATGTAATAGGGACCCGGAAATGCTATCCTGAAAGAGTAAATACCACTCAGATAGCACGTGCTTCATATTTCCCGGAAACCCACAGCATTCTTTCCTGGCTTTCCAGAGCTTTTCATGTGGTGTTTAGGGTTTTCTTTCTGCCCCCGCCTGCTATTTTAGTAGAGGTGTTTGGGATCAATGAAACTAAACTGTACTGCAGTCCCTTATCTGGAACCAAAAGTCTGTATGGTACTTCTAAGCAGTCTGTATGTATTTATGCAGTGTATTTCTTCAGGCTATTTTTGACATGAGCTGTTCGTTAAAATGCCATCTGTAATTTTTGTTTCCCCTCAGGCTTATATTCAGAAGGTGGAGACAACTGATATGGTTGAACTGGGACAGAGGCTGGTGGATTCTAAAAACTGCCTCGCTTTCCTTATTGAATGCACCACCTTTTCTCCAGCAGATATTAGGCTGAATAATAATGTTTTCCAGTGGTATGGAAGAATGGAAGAAGTCTTTGATGAACATAAGAAAATCATTAAAGACAAAACAGAACAATATCAAGAAGGTCTTAAGGTTGGCATCATAGATATTTTCAATTATTTTCCTTTTCTGGACAGTTTTCTGTTTAAGTTTTAACTCCTTAGGTGACATCATAACTCCACTATTTCACAGGTCAGACGTGTTAGCTTTCTTATACTATAAATTGTAGTAGAAGATAGTGTACCTACTGGATTGATGTGGTGCTGTTTCTTGATTTTTTTCAAGGGAGAAAACATCCAAGTTGCCCACATATGACTATTCATAAAAATACTATTTACCTTACATAGTTCATAGTGAGTGTTCTTTTGAGTTATTTTTTAGCACTTTATGTCAAAGCTTCATTGATGAAATGTGTCTTCTCATAATCGCTCCAACTCACCTAAGTACTATGCCTAGAATCATTACTCTTCACATTTAATTTTCTCTCACCTTTTTTAAAGGCTTAAAATATATTTTAATAAGTTGATGCTGCATTACTGCTCCATTTTTTTTTGTCCTACATATAAGATGGTTCTCCCTGTCCACCTGTCCAGCATTGCTTCCTCACTCTTCCCACTCCTTGCTCTTGGCTTTTCAGCAGCCCTGGGGAACCTTTATGTCCCTGCTCTCCCACACTCTCATCACTTGCACATTCTTCCCATTTGCCCCGGAACACACTTGTGCACCCACATGCTAACGCTTGTCTGTCTAGCACCCTCATTTGACTTTCTGGGCAGCCCTCTTAGCCAGACCTCAGCGCTGCTTCTCCTCTGCTCCCATTGCACTTTCAGCGCACCTGAGATTATCTGATGATCTGATTATTATGCTTTCATTTTCAGGTCTGTCTCTCCACTAGACGATTAGCTCCTTGATAGCAGGGCTGTTTGGTTTTGATCCTTTCTCCATTTATAGCCCATGGCCAGTATAGTACGTGCCAGGAACGCTGTGAGCACTCCATGGCTATGGTCTGAATAAGTGACTTAGGTCTTTGGTCTCCTTTTACAAATGAAAAGACAAGGGATCCCAAAGTGATGAGGCCCGTTCCAAGTCAGCCAGCAGGGATGTCCTTCGATAGCAAGCCTAGTATCTTTCTGCCACACTATAGCAAATACAGTTAATTGGCAGAATGTGTTGTTTGGAGAATGATTCATAGACTTGCACAAACAAACAAACATACTTCATTTGTAGACTTCACCTGTAGTCTATATTTCTGTTTTACATTTAGTCCATTTCAGAATTTTTAAAAGCTTTTAGAAAATATCAGGAATAATAAACATTAAATGCTTAAGTTATAATATAACCTTAGAAAATGCTAGGTGGCTCAGAATTATCTACACTTGCTTGTAAAATATACCATTTTACAAAACATAACGCTTACGAAATTTGTCCTCTCATTTTCATTCCCTTGCTGGTCCAGAACGATAAATTTGCCAGGAAACTAAAGAAAAGAGGACAGAAATCAATCTAGACAATCTATAAAATATAAAATCTATTTTTGAATCACTTAGAGTTGACTTTTACATATTTTATTAAGAACTATTTTTAGATGTATTTAATTTGGAATACCATACCAATAATAATTTTGTAATAAGCCTTTCTCATTAAAACACACGCGCGCGTGCACGCGCACACACACACCTGGTTTATATTGGAAAGCTATAGTTTTTAGGCTTTTATTTACCTTACACATTTCTTGTGAGGAGAGCCCATAGGACAAAAAATAGCCTTGGAATTCTTTGTTTTAGCATGGCTTATTAAAGAGAGATTTGAGTATCAAAACACAATTAGAAATTTTTTCCAGTTTGTAAAAATGCCTCAAATATTATAGCCCTTAAAAAATTGGAGTTTTCTTTTAGCCCCATATTTGATGATTATGAGATTTTTTAAATGTTTATAAATCATTTGTCAGCATAAATTCTATAGCACACTAAACA
Organism: Anoura caudifer; assembly: GCA_004027475.1. Taxonomy (NCBI): domain Eukaryota; kingdom Metazoa; phylum Chordata; class Mammalia; order Chiroptera; family Phyllostomidae; genus Anoura; species Anoura caudifer. Next base: position 6,792 of record PVKU01010383.1, on the reverse strand, counting down.
ATGTGTCTAACACATTCTCAATCATTTTATCAGTTAGAACTTCTTCCATTGACAGCACAAGACTGGATGTCCCTAATTTGTGAATCATAAGAATTTTAATCATTAGTTTTAAGTCCTACTCTTAAAAATTCTGCATATTTTAGATCACAGTTATCTTCTAGATTATCCCTTTTTTAATATTTTGCCCATATCAGAATATATTGATAATAATTCTGATAGTCCTTACAAATATTTATTTATTATTTATGTATTTATTTTCATGTAAAAAAATAAAATTTCTATATTGTTTTCTCCCCTGATAGAAAGTCTTTATTTTATTTTATTTTTAAAAATTTTTAATGCCCTTTTCCCCATTACCATCAATCCCCCTTATCCCCTCTTCCACCTCCACCCACTCCCATCCCTCTCCCCTCAGGCACCACACTGTCTCTCTGTCCCTGAGTCCTTTTTCTGTTTCGCTCATCCCTCCATCCTCTAACCCCACCCCCCAGGGCCGACAAATATTTAAATTTGCTCTTGATGCCTAGGGGTTTTAACTTTTAAACATGTAACAACAAATACTGTTTTCTTATATTAGTTACGGTGTGAGCGGTTTGTGGAGGAGTTAGAGAGTTACGCTAAGCAGTCAGAAGAGTTTTACTCACTTGGAGATCTTCAGGATGTACAGCGATACCTGAAAAAGGCGCAGATACTGAATGGAAAGTTGGATGTAGCAGCAGAAAAGGTATTGCTTAAACTTTCTTAGGAGGATAAATTAGTTCAAAAGAAAGAGTGTTGAATTTTCATTGCGTATTCACCTTTAAGAAATAGATTCAAATAAAAGAAGTTTAACTCTGTTTAATTAGAGAATAATATAAATGGCACAGATAGATTTTACAGATAGGCTTCAAGGAACAGCAGCGCTGTTTTCTGCTGGTGGGGATAACATTTCAAGGGCCGTCATCTTTTATTTGAAGGAATGAAGTTTATCTCCATCTGTTTCTTAACTTTTATTTTGTGTCATTTAAACATTTGTGCCATATGATGGCACCTGGTTACTGTTTAGTTTTCTCATCTTCATAGCAACCAGGTTAAATTTGGTGGCTGTGTTTTTAAATTTGGTCATTTATCATCCAGCTACTTTGTTCCCAGTATTGCCACTTCAGAAATCAGCTTTCTCATTAGAAGAAGCTGAAAGAGGGGAAAGCCGTATTCTTGGCTGTGTAAGATATTTTTTACATTTTTAATTGTGTTCTTTTAATAAAAAGGGAAAATATGAAAACAGACCATATTACGGTGCTCTGCCATTTCTCTTACACTGAAAGATTTTAGTACCTTATCAGATCATGTAATTAGCTTATAATAATCACAAATATGTAAACAGATGTTGAGAAAAGAGAAATAAACTTTGTAGATTTTTTATAACCGACACCAATAAGATTTTAATTTGCATAATTTATATATCAAGCTCACGTTTCGATTCTATAGATATCTCCTCTAAACCACCCGTATCCTCACATATTTCACAACTAAGCTAGGACGAAATTAACACTTTCTTTGCCTCTTCTTATTCTATTTATTTCAAGACCCAGTAACAGTTGTATCTTCTCAACAGAGCACTTATGACTGAAGTATTTTAATGTGTTCTTTAGTCTCTGAGTGATAGCATTTTTTGTGCATACTGTTCATTTTATATTGAACAGCTACTGCTCTCCCATATCTCTTCTATTGCTGATGTTATTATTGAATAATTGTTATTTACCTTTCAAGTACTTCTGTCCTATCTCCTCGGCTGGATTACTAACTGCTTGGAGTTTGTACTTTGTGATATAATACTTTTTAAAATTTTTCCACAGTACCTAACACAATGCTGTGTGTGTTGAAAGTACTTAGGTTCTTGTTCATTAATAAATGAAGCTATATCCTCAGTACATCTGTATGGACAAAGGCTTCTTTATGTATGTAAACTTATTTTACTGTGTTAGGAACTTAACCAGTCATTGCGCTGGAAACTAGAAGAAATAGGGTAGAGACTACTGCTCAGTTCTTCTACATTAGGCCTAAGATAAGTTTAACCTTAGGGTTTAGTGTTTTTTAGGTCACATTTGATATGAATATTTTTTAAACTTAATTTTGGATATCATTCACTTTCAGAATAATAATTTTAATACTTGTTCTACCAGATTGAGCAGTTTAATGCTGAAGAGGAGGCATTTGGTTGGCTACCATCAGTATATCCTCAACGCAAAAAAATCCAAGATGGTTTGAACCCCTATCTTCGTCTCTATGAAACTGCTGTTGAATTTACCAATAAATTAAGAGGATGGACAGAAGGACCGTATAACAAGGTGAATCCAGACCAAGTAGAAACAGATGTTGGAAATTACTGGAGGGGACTATACAAGCTGGAGAAAACCTTCCATGATTCTCCAAATGCATTGGCAATGGCAAAAAAAGTAAGAGCAAAGGTGGAAGATTTCAAGCAGCACATTCCTCTCATTCAAGTGATCTGTAATCCTGGTTTGCGCCCCAGACACTGGGAAGCCATGTCCAAAATTGTTGGCTACCCCCTGCAGCCAGCAGATGACTCCACCGTTTCCCCTTTTCTAGACATGAATCTGGAACAATATTTAGATAGATTCGAACTTATTAGTGAAGCAGCTAGCAAAGAATATTCTCTCGAAAAAGCCCTGGAGAAGATGATTAGTGAGTGGGATACAATGGAATTTGTCATTGTCCCTTATAGAGAATCTGGGACATTTATTTTGTCATCAGTTGATGAAATTCAGATGTTGTTGGATGACCACATCATCAAGACACAAACAATGCGAGGATCTCCTTTCATTAAGCCTTATGAAAAGCAAATGAGGTAAAGTGCTACTCGTGACGGTGTTTGCACTATGGTACCAAGACCAGCACTTGTTTTGTTTTGATACCAAAATAATCACTTGTATGTAATGTAGCTTTTTAAAATTGATTCTGCATTTCATAGTTTAAATAGTTCATTGTAAGAAATGATAACTTTCATTGCTTTGGGGATGATGCGGACACCGGCCAGCAGTGTCCAAGTCATTATGGATGAATTAAAACATACACACAGACTACCTAGTCTGGTGGAGGAATAAGGGCAACAGACTGGCTTTTCTCTCAAGAGGAGCAAAAGCCACGGCCTCCAATGTGACAGGCCTTTATTCTAATAATATCTCCTTACATTCCAAGGTTGTTCTTCCTTGCTATCCGGGTTACAACAAAGGAGCCAATGCCGCTCATTGCATCACAGAAGAAGGACTTTAGCAAATGAATAGGCAGAAGTGGTTGAGCCAGTCACACTGGCCCCTGCAAGGCTCAGCACTGATTTTAGGAAGTCACAGTAAGCATTTGCAGGGTGAGGGAATTTTTAGCAAAGAGCAGACTTCAAAACAGCTTAGGTATATTACAAATCTGATTACCCACGAGAGAACCTATCTGTGGGCGTGGGTCCTGTGCATCTCCGAGTGGGAGCTGGGCCCACACGACACAGAAAGGTCTGCCACATGGGGAGAGTACTGATCTTTGGCTATGGCCTGTATTCATAAAAAAAGGTGGTGGACAATAAGCCTCTAGATGCTCATTTTTATTGCCTACAATCTGGTCTTACATATTTGACTCTCAAAAATAATTTTGTGTCTATGAACATAGTTTATAGAATTTATAAACTATAAAACTGAAAATAATGTCATTTTTAAGATATACTAATGAGTATATTATAGATAATCCCTGTAAGTCTATTGTAATTTCCATTCCTATGCATGAAGAATTGCTAGATAAGTGCAAAAGAATGAAACCATGATTTTAGGTGGGTGTCGTAGGCATTTGACACAGCTGATTAAATGAAACTTTCATTCCATCTGTCAATTTTTCAATTTCTAGAATTTGTATTAAGAAGTCTATATTTTACCTTAAAAAGAGAGTAAATCCAAATCAGACTGCTGTCTTCAATATGAATTTGTATGGCAAAGAGAGCTAACTACTTGGTCCTATTCGCCTTTGGTTATTGATACATTACCCTAAACTTGAATGTGCTCTGGCTTGGTCTCTCCATTTCCCGTTTGACTGCTTTGCCTGCTGCCCAGCTTCCTCCAGTGTGCTCATCAAGGCTAATTTTTGAAACACTCTGAAATGGTATATCTAGGTTCTGTTTTTAAGGACTGTGCATGAGATTAGCCAGTGGGAAAATTTTCTGCCTCAGTCAGCGATTAGATGGAGAAAGAGGGAATGGCAACAGAAAAAAGCATGGGCGTTCATTTCTTCTTATGGAAAGAGGTTAAACAAACTATTGATAAACACTGAAAGGAAAGTACTTTATTTTATTTATTTTAAAATTTATTGTTCAGTTACAGTTGCCCTGCCTTTTTCCCCCTTGCTCACCCCAACCCCGCCCCCCACTGCCACAGTCAGTTCCCCCATAGTCCATGCCCATGAGTCCTCTGTTTGTGTTCTGTTGCCTACCCCTTCCCCTTCTTTCCCTCGGGGTCCCCCCCCTCCCCTCTGGTGACTGTCAGTTTGTTCTTCATTTCCAAGTCTCTGGTTCTGTTTTGCTCATTTGTTTGTTTTGTTGATTAGGTTCCACTTATAGGTGAGATCATATGGTATTTGTCTTTCACTGCCTGGCTTATTTCACTTAGCATAATGCTCTCCAGTTCTTGTGAAAGGAGGTTAAACAAATTATTGACAAACATTGAAAGGAAAGTATTTTTAAAAAGTCATTTGAAAATGCCTGGTGACTTTTAGAACCCCTATTTATATTTCCTGGTTTTAATAATCTAAAATTGCAGATGATCACTGTGTGATATGTAATTGTTAATGTACACATAAAGTTACCACATTGCTAAGTTGTATTGCTATTAATCATTCTTCTTTGTAGCTTTGTTAGCTCTTACAGCACAGAGGTTACAGCTCTCTGGGTTCAGTTCTGGCTCTCTCACTTACTAGCTGGGTGAACCTGAAGGTGGTGCTTACCTCTGTGTGCCTTAGTCTCCCCATTGGTATATATGCGAGATGTGAGGATAGAACAAATACATACTGAGACCTTAGAAATGTGCTTATAAAATTGCTAGTTTGTAGTGTAATTATATTTATTCTTGAGGAAATCAAGTTATTATTCTTGTTTTTTTATGTTTAGAAATGAACTGATAACCTATTGTAAATTCCAAAGTGCTTCCTTCTCATGAATGCCAAACTAATACATTTTGGATTATGGAGATTTTTCTTTAAATGCCAGTTACATCTTATGAATTAAATATTTTATTCTGAAAATAAGGCCTTGATGAGCCCCAATTTTTTAAAAAATGTTAAAGGAAATGACTCTTGGATATAACTACCTTTCCTAAGAAGTTCAGAATGCCCTTCCTTGAGAAATCCAGTACTGACTCCAAAATCTCATTTCCCAATTTGTGCCCTCTAGTCATGGAATTGGATTGCAGAAAGTTTATTGTTATGGTGTATACAGAAACTAGCCCATGCGTAGATAGGTATGTCTTAACATGTGTATCTGTATAAGCATAATGTTGATGTTATTATTTAAAAATGGATTTTGTACACCAAATCTAGTGATTTATCTTTGAAAACAGATGAATGGAAATCGGAATCACAACATTGCATACAAGATTGACAGTCTAGTCATGGTTTTGAGTTTAGTCATCTGAAACAGGGTTTGGTTTGCTGTTGGTAAGAGCTGCTATGTTTTGCTTCTCAGAGAGTGGGAGGGCAAGCTCCTGCTGCTTCAGGAGATTCTGGATGAATGGCTCAAGGTCCAGGCCACGTGGCTGTATTTGGAGCCTATTTTCAGTTCTCCGGACATCTTGTCTCAAATGCCGGAGGAAGGCAGACGATTTACAACTGTGGATAAAACATGGAGAGATATTATGAAAACTGTCATACAAGTAGGTACAAATTCTGAGAATGTGATTATTTGGTTGAAATCCCATGATTTTTGTTTTTAATACAATCCGAGTAAGGCAGATTTTTTTCCACATTTAATGGCATTTGGGTGTCGCTGTGGTTCTTACCACAAGCTCTGATAAGAAGACCTTGGACTCAGCACTTGCAGCTCCATCTATTCTGTGGCCCCGTGTTATAGGGCTATGCCACCACTGACGTGCTCTGGTGGAAGGAAACATGTCAGCATGCCAAACACGCAATCCCCACAATTTTCTCTGGAGGGACCTAAAAAAAGAAGAGTTGTAAACATAAATCTAAAGAGCCCAACATATACAAACCAAGTGCAATCAATTAATGAACACACAAATATGGTGCAGGAGAACTTATAATTTTTTCCTTTTTAAAGTTGCATTTATTAGGGTAACATTGGTTCATAAAATTATATAGATTTCAGGTGTACAAGTCTAAAATACATCATCTATATATTATATTGTGTGTTTATCACCCAAAATCTAGTCTCTTTTCATCACCATTTATCCCCCTTTACCCTCTTCTACCTTCTCCCACCTCCCTTTCCCTCTAATCACCATAGTTTTATCTCCATCCATGAGGGTTCTTTTCTTTTTTTTTTTTTTTTTTTAAGGATTTTATTTATTTTAGTTTTAGACACAGGGGAAGGGAGGGAGAAAGAGAAGAAGAGAAACGTCAGTGTGTGGTTGCCTCTCATGTGCCCCCTGCTGGGGACCTGGCCCACAACCCAGGCATGTGCCCTGACTGGGAATCCAACTGGTGACCCTTTGGTTCGCAGGCCAGTGCTCAATCCACTGAGCCACACCAGCCAGGGCATTTATTTCTTCTTAATTCCTTCATCTTTTTTTACCCACCTCCCCCCAT